>WITN01000095.1:0-184432 GCA_015025155.1 Lactarius quietus | reverse complement strand
ACTAGAAGAAGAAGAAGATGCGGGGTCGAAGAGTAATGATTCCCGCAGTTGAACATGCCATTGCGGCCAAACCCAAAAGAAGAAAAAAGCGCTACACTACCACCACAATACGAAGC
Source organism: Lactarius quietus (assembly GCA_015025155.1). Lineage (NCBI taxonomy): Eukaryota > Fungi > Basidiomycota > Agaricomycetes > Russulales > Russulaceae > Lactarius > Lactarius quietus. Next base: position 184,316 of record WITN01000095.1, on the reverse strand, counting down.
GTTCAAAAGGGTCTTCGACGAAGAAGCATCAACGCGATTACCCGAAAGACGACAATGTGATCACGCTATCACACTTCAACCAGACGCACCGACATCTATCGCATGTCGACTTTTACCCAATGACCCGAACAGAAGATGAAGCCTTGGATGCCTTTATCGACGAACACCTCAAGAAAGGGTATATCAGACCCTCGCAATCCCCCTACGCTTCGTCCTTCTTTCTTTATTAAGAAAAAAGGATGGGAAACTCCGACCAGTCCAAGACTATCGTGCCATAAACAAATGGACGGTACGAAATCATATCCGTTACCACTAATAACAGATCTCATGCGAGACCTGGGAGGAGCGGTTATGTTTTCAAAGTTTGACGTTCGACAAGGGTACAACAACATCAGGATCAAGGAAGGAGACGAACACAAGGCGGCGTTCAAAACAAGACGAGGACTTTTCGAACCAACAGTCATGTATTTCGGCCTTTGTAACTCACCAGCGACCTTTCAGGCGTTCATGAACGAAATCTACCAACCCGTCATCGCCAAATTCGCATCGAAAGGTACACATATACGCATCTACATGGACGACATCGCTGTTGCCACCAACGACTGTGGCACTTTCCAGCAAACAAATCAAGCACACACGGCCGCAGTTTCAGCCGTTCTCGCAGTTGCGGCAGCCCACGATCTCTATTTTAAACTATCAAAATGCGCATTCCACGTTCCGTCTATTGATTACCTGGGGGTAATCCTTGAAAAGGGGATGACGCGCATGGACCCAGCAAAAATTTCGGGCGTCCGCACATGGCCAACACCAACGAAAGTCAAGGACGTACGCAGCTTCTTGGGGTTTTGCAATTTTTACCGTCCTTTTATTTGAGGTTTCGCCACTATCGCCAAACCGATGAACGAACTAACAAGAAAGGACGCCGAATGGCATTGGGGACCAGCCCATCAAACCGCATTCGAAACGCTCAAAACTCGCATCACGACTAATCCGATTCTCGCTCACCCAGACCCAGAGGTACAATACGATCTCGAAGTAGATGCGTCAGGTTTCGCCGTCGGAGCAGTACTCATGCAAAAGGGATCCGATGGCAAGAAGCACCCAATAGCATTCTACTCAGCCACTCTCAATGAAGCCGAACGAAATTACGACATCTACAATCTGGAACTGCTAGCCATCGTAAAAGTGTTACGGAATTGGAGATATCTATTGGTGGGATCACCTCACAAGGTCAGAGTATTCTCCGACCATATGAACCTGCAATACTGGCGAGACCCACAGAAAATCAGTCGACGAGTAGCGCGAGAAGTCCTGGAACTGGAAGAATACGACATTGAGATACATCATCTCAAAGGAAGAGCTAACGGTAGAGCAGATGCGTTGTCAAGAAGACCAGACTATGACACGGGGGAAAAAGACAACGAACGTATCACGGTACTACCGAACAAAATCTTCATACGAACAGTAACAGGAATCTCGCCGAACCCCATCAAACAAGAAGAAACCCGAATCGCGGCATGGGTAAGCCCCCATGAACTCAAGAAGATAGAAGGTGTATGGTTCAAGAATGGGAAAGTCGTAGTCACTACAACAAAAGACGAAGAGCTAAGGGAGGTCATAAAACCTTATCACGACGCAGTGACGGCAGGACACCCGGGCATAGCAAAAACAGGGGAACTGCTAGCTCGACACTATTGGTGGCCAAACATGAAGGTCGACGTGATGAACTACGTGCAAGGATGTGCGGAATGCCAACGACACAAGGTCAATACTCGACCCACCAAGGCACCACTCGAACCCATTTACCCACGGCCAGAAGCTACCCCATTTGAAGTCATCGCGGTAGACTTCATAACTAAACTACCCCCGTCAGACGGATATGACTCGATTTTGACGATCACAGACCACGACTGTTCCAAAGCAGCAATATTCCTACCTTGCCGAGAGTCAATGTCGGGGGAAGAAACTGCAATGCTATACGCTCAAAAGGTACTCCCTCGATTCGGGCTCCCAAACAAAATAATCAGCGACAGAGACCCCCGATTCGCAGCAAAGTTCATGAGAGAACTTTGCAAAACTCTTCAAATTCAACAAAACATTTCCACAGCATATCACCCAAGGACGGATGGACAGTCAGAACGCTCAAATCAGTGGTTGGAGCAGTACCTCAGACTCTGGGCGAACCAAAAACAAGACAACTGGGCCGCCCAGCTACCTCTAGCGGAATTCGCTCACAATAATGCGATAAGCAGTACTACCAAACAAACCCCGTTCTTTACGCTAATGGGGTATCACCCTAGAGATAAATGGGCGTCAGGGACAATCACCCTGCCCAGTGTATCTACTAGGCTGGAACAACTGATGGAAGCCCGACGGAGCGCGCAGGAGAACATGATAAAAGCCCAGAAGTCATGGATCAAACATAAAGATACACCCAGATACGCCCTAGGAGACCAAGTATGGTTAGATGGGCGTAACTTACGAACCAATCAGCCAACTCCCAAGTTGGCGCCCAGGAGACAAGGCCCATTTGAGATAGTCCAGGTGATGTCCTGTTACGCTCAGACCCTGCTCAAGCTGCCAAGACACAGAGACAGCACAAGTGTCTGCATGAACACTGGAAGAATTGCCAAGATTACCCAGAAGCGCATACCTGGGAGTCACGTGCAAAGAAAGACATCGAAGAAGAAGAGGCCGTACGAGCACTCGTAGCGGCAGAAGACGACAGCTACCTCGCTTATGACGAGGCGTGCAAGGTCCGCCAGTTCGTGAGTAACTTAATAACTCGCGGAAGTACCCCAGATACTGGCAGGACGATTACTACAGGACGAATGAGGGTCACGTGACATGGTCATGTGAGGAGACCCCCGGGTCACGAGATCTGACCTAAGCAATAAGTCAGGGGGGCGCAAAGGATGGAATTGTCCCGGGCCACAGTACGTATCTGGCCTAACTAATAACTCAAGGGACGTTGGAAGAAGCCATGGAATTGGCGGAAGACAGTTGTGTCCTGAAGACGACCAACGACGACAAACAGCGATTGTGTGGTGTAAGACCAGCGACCTGAGGCTGCCGATATCAGCGGGCCGTGGTTGCCGTTGGGACGCACTCCAGCGGGCCGGGTATGATCCCCTTTCGGGAAAGTGTTATTGATGGATTAGTCCAAGGAGCGCCTGTGTTAGCGCCGGAGCCATTGCTTACCGATGCATATTATTGGCTTACTGTTCGAACGTTTATGCTTGGTGATGCTTAGACATTCACTTACTCATTCGCTTACTTATTGGTGTTCGCTTACTGATGCGATGAGAGAGGCTTATTGATGTCCCAGGGTTGCTTACTCACTGGTTGGAGGTGCTCAGTCACTCATTGGTGGAGACGCTTACTTACGGCTGATTGATGCCTTATTCATGTGCTGATTGATGTGAGTCATCATGCTTATTATTTGTTACTGTTGTATTTGTCGCCTTGATGGCTTGACGGACTTTTACCTTTTATGGTTGTGTCGGTGTACTATATATACTATACGAGCTGCGCTATAGTTCGCTAGCTTAGTTGTCTTGGAACCCACCTGTATTACTCTCAGGGAATTCAGACAGTCTTATAGCAGAGTCATCATTCTTTGTGACTATCTTGTTGCCAACTTAAGTGTTAGGCGTTGCCACCTTGACAACGAACCTCAAGCTAGGCGGTACAAGGGGACCTTATTGGTTATTCGCCCTTTACAAGTCATTCAAGTCGTTCCTGAGTTCAGAAGCCGTGCGCTTTGCTCAGAGTTGAAGCAAGGAAGACCCATCGGATCCAAGTCGGATCAACGTTCAGTGGGAACGTAACATGTCCCCTGTGAATTATCGGCTCAAGTTACCCCCGCAGTGGAAGATACATGACGTGTTTCACACAGATTTGTTGACACCTTACAAAGAAACACGCATGCACGGCGCAAACTACCTACGCCCACCGCCTGAATTGGTCGAAGGGGTGGAAGAATACGAAGTCGAAAAGGTGTTAGACTCGAGAAGGTCGGGAAGAGGGCGCAAACTTCAATACCTCATCAAGTGGAAGGGGTATGCGGAATCCGAAAACCAGTGGGTCCCGTGGAACGATGTCCATGCGGAAAAAGAGATAAGGAAGTTCGCACGATTGAACCCAAAGGCTGAGACTCATATAAAGGCAGCCTCGACAGAGGCGGTGACATTATCACCCCTCTACCCGACAACTTCCCTCTACCTCATAACTCGATGGCTCATGTCCCTCTCACCATTATCAACATTGACGAGATCGCCATCCCCCACGTCGACACCCTCAACACTTACGATGGAAACAACAACGTCGACGACCAGTTCTGCTCTGCCTTTGAGCACGTCCGAGCCGTCGCTGAACAAGACCAAGTCGCCCGAGACCTGGCCGAGGCTCGCAGGCGATTCCCCACACCCGCAAGCGGAAGAATGGAAGACGATGAGGAGGGAGTACGACCTATTGAAGGAGGTGATGTCCTCATGGAAGATGGACCAGGTCGTGAAGAGGACTGCAGCGGAGAGGAGGATGAGGATCAAACTACTGACGAGGCGAGTTTCCACCAGTCCACAGCCTCCCTCACTACCACCGTCATCGGTAGCACCAACCCTTCCAACGCCTCCCTTGCCACCACCGCTGTCGACGACACTGATAGCGAAGACGAAGACGACGACAGCGATGAATCTTACCACGCAGCCAGGGTCGTGTGCGTCCAGTGCGACAATCCCCCCAACTATTGCCACTGCGCTCCCCTGCCTATACCTCCCCAAGTCAGTCTCGTTGCCGAAGAAGCCGAGGATGAAGCGCGCCGACCACCTCCAATTGCTGTTATCTACGGACCAACGGCGGAACAGGGATACGAAGCGCGAGGTTTACCCCCCTATACGAGGGAAGGAAGCGACCCATCGCCCTTCGCTACGCGCCGAACGAATGCGACGAGGCGCCCTCTCCGTGCCGTATCGCCTACCCCAGGCGGATTCATCCTCAACAACGGGATGAATTGGGTACCTATGGTCATCGAACACGAAGGGCGACGAGTCCCTGCCAAATACGTACGTGTCCGCATGCTAGACAACCCGGAGGTATTCGGAACAATGGGAAAATATTCCCCCGTTTACCGCGCGGACATCCACGCCGAACCATGTCGAGACATGGGCCCCTCAGCTGAGTACACTCGTGAAGAACTCGGCTACTTCTGCGCTGACTTCCGTGGAAAGCGACAGGTAGACAAAGCCCTTGCCCGGTTGGGAGACATCTCCCTCCAAGCCGAGGTAAGACGCTACCGCGCATCCATGGAAGTCATAGCCGAGCTCGAGCAAGCCATCAAGAAGCTGGAGGACGACATCTTCGTCCACATCGACAGGGCCATGCATTCGTCAAGGCGACTAGGGCGAGCTCATGCCCTCAGGAGGGTTCGAGACGAGCACGAGACGGACGTAGGTCTTACCACGGTAACGAGTTGGGTTGTGGAGCGTGGGCGCTCACCCTTGTAAAGGGGGTGATGTCACGTCCCAGGTCATAGCGAGTATCTGACCTAACTCATAAGCGAGGGGACGTGATCTAGGGGACGCTTACTACTTCGATGACTGACGGCTGACGGCTGATTCATGATACGGACTATGTTGATTACTGATAGTCTTACTGTACGATACGAAGGATGACTGATAGGTAGTAGTTGAGGCGTTAGTATTAGTGGACGTTACCAAGCAGTAGTAGTAGTGGCTGTATCGCTGACGAAGGCGTACAGCTCAGATACGATATAAGGCAGCTGTCGACTAATGTGGTCGACAGCTTGACTCTCTTGTGTCTTTACAGAATCTAGTCGGCTTCTATCCTCTAAGAAGTCCGCGTGCATTCACGTTCCCTTAGGAAGGCACTTTAAGGTGTCCTTAGGTCTTAGTCACACCTTCGTGTGTTGACACATCTTGCTGAGTCATATCTCGTTGCCATCGCGTGTAGAGCCTAAGTCAGGCTACGTCTTAACACGGGGGCACTATCAAAATTGCTCGCCCCACTACCACACCCAGACGCAATGGACACGTCTGCAGATCGAACCAGAGGAAGGGTCGCAGGAGCAGAAGATGTCCTCAATAATCCACGACCCCCGTTCCCACCAAGGGGAGGATACCTCCAGAGACAGAGAGAAAACCGCGGCGTCCGCGACTTCAGTCAAGTGCGATGCTACAATTGTAACAAATTGGGGCACATCAGCCGAGACTGTCGCCAACCGAAACAAGGGAGACGACCGCAGCAGATCAGAAGTGCGGAACAGAAACCACAAACCGACGAAGATAAAGCCGAAGATTGGCTTCGAGGGGTGGGTAGTGAAGGGGATGATGTGAAAGACCTCATCTTACAGAAGTTGATGGGGACGGATTTTTCAGACGCCTGAACCCGACGGCCTGGGTAAGGGCATTTCGTTGTAACTCCGTGTATATTACGCGCTACCGATCTATGCGAGTTCCAGTTCATCTTGACACACGTTACAACACGGCCGACATAAAAGCATTGGTGGACTCAGGTGCCACTGACAACTTTGTTGTTACGTCCCGGGTCATGGTATGTATCTGACCTAACCCATAAGTCATGGGACGTATAGGCACGTGATCGCATGACGTCGTGGCTCGGTTCCTATTCTTACTATGATGATTACTGATACTGGTACGATATGATGACTGAAGGTTTGCTGTACGATTATCAAGAGTAGTAGTAGTTGTGGCGTTTGGCTTAGTGGACGATTACCTAGCAGTAGTGGCTTAGTGGACGATTACCTAGCAGTAGTGGCTTAGTGGACGATTACCAGCAGCTTAGTAGTAGTGGCGATCTCGCTGACGAAGGCGGATCGCGCGAATAGTTTATAAGGAAGCTATCGACTGTTGTGGTCGATAGCTTGGATTTCTTGTACAACTCTCGTCTTGTTATCCAAAGCCGATTCTTCTCTCTCTCTCTCTCGTCCTTCGGGGCCGTGTATCAAGAAGCAAGTTCAAGTACTATCTCCGCCTTTGCGCGTTGAGACGTCACTCAGCCTTAGTGCTTGAGTATAACCGCTGCTGAGTCACCGCGTTCACTTTACGTTGCCTAAGTCAGGCTCACGTGCGGATCGCACGTAACATTTGTGAGCGCACGCTTTCTCGAAAGAATGGGGATAAAGACACGTCGCCTAGAAACCCCAAAAAGGATATACAATATCGACGACTCAATCAATAAAGCAGGACTCATTACCCACTATGTGATCCTCCGCGTCCATGTAGGAGGAAATGAAAAGGAAATGCGATTCCTAGTCACAGACATAGGAAAAGAAGACCTTCTGCTGGGATACCCTTGGCTTGCCGCATACGAACCACAATTCAACTGGAGGACGGGTACAATAAACAAGACACACCTACCTATCATCGTCAAAACCGTCAACCCAAGTAGTCGACGAGATGTGCTCGCACATTTACTTACAAGGCAAAAAGAAAAGATTATCGCTCAGCTAGAAGAGGTCGTGGAAAAAGGACGAAGAATAGTCGTTCCAAAGACACCTCCAAAGAAATCAGAACCGACAAAGGAAGAAAAGGGCCCTACCCTACTTCCAAGGTATAACGCATTCAAAAATGTCTTCGACGAAGAAGCGTCATCAAGACTACCAGAACGGAGACCCTGCGATCACGCGATCACTCTTCTTCCACATGCGCCAAAAGCGCTAACATGCAGAATCTACCCAATGACTCGGCAAGAAGACGAAGCGTTAGACACATTCATCAACGAACATCTCAAAAAGGGATACATCAGGCCATCGCAATCCCCCTATGCGTCGTCTTTCTTCTTCATCAAAAAGAAAGACGGAAAACTAAGACCGGTCCAAGATTACAGAGCAATCAATCGATGGACGGTACGAAATCAATATCCCCTTCCTCTTATCACAGATCTTATGAGAGACCTTGGGGGAGCGGTGATGTTCTCAAAATTCGACGTCAGACAAGGCTACAATAACATTCGAATCAAGGAGGGAGATGAACACAAAGCAGCCTTTAAAACGCGCCGAGGACTGTTCGAACCAACGGTCATGTACTTTGGACTTTGCAACTCACCGGCAACCTTCCAAGCTTTCATGAATGACATCTACAGACCAGTGATCGAGACGTTCGCCCTTAAAGGAACACACATCCGAATTTATATGGACGACATTGCTATAGCCACCAACGACTGTGGCTCCCTACAGAAAACCGACGACGCCCACACCGCTGCAGTAACTGCAGTCTTACAAACCGCAAAGGACCATGACCTCTATTTCAAACTAGCAAAATGCGCCTTTCATGTCCCATCTATAGATTACCTGGGGGTAATCCTTGAAAAGGGGATGACGCGCATGGACCCAGCAAAAGTGACAGGCGTACGTGACTGGCCCATACCAACAAAAGTCAGGGACGTACGCAGTTTTTTGGGTTTTTGCAACTTTTACCACCCTTTTATCCGAGGGTTTGCCAATATCGCACGACCATTGAATACGCTGACAAGAAAAGACGTAGAATGGCGTTGGGACGCAGATCAACAACAGGCATTTCAAACGCTTAAAAACCGTATTACGAGCAACCCAATCCTCGCGCACCCAAATCCCGAAGTCCAATACGATTTAGAAGTAGACGCATCCGGGTTTGCTGTAGGAGCAGTACTAACACAAAGGGGCCACGACGGAAAGAAACACCCAGTAGCATTCTACTCCGCAACACTCAATGAAGCAGAGCGCAACTACGATATATACAATCTCGAGCTGCTCGCCATCGTAAAAGCACTGCGGAACTGGAGATATCTATTGGTGGGATCGCCACACAAGGTCAGAGTGTTTTCGGATCATATGAACCTTCAGTACTGGCGAGACCCACAGAAGATCAGCCGAAGAGTAGCAAGAGAAGTGCTCGAACTAGAAGAATACAACATTGAGATACACCATCTCAAAGGAAGAGCTAATGGTCGAGCAGATGCACTATCAAGGAGGCCAGACTACGATATGGGAGAAAAAGACAACGACCAAGTCACTGTCCTCCCGAACCACGTTTTCGTACGAGCAACTGAAAGTGTGTCACCAATAATAGAGCAGTGCGCAAAGCAAATCGAGCAGTGGGCCAGCCCTTATGAACTCAAGAAGATCGAGGGAATATGGCTCAAAGATGGAAAAGTCGTCGTTACAAGTCGCAAAGAGGATGATCTGAGGGAGATCATCAAACAACATCATGACACGCGGACGGCCGGTCACCCAGGAATAAACAAAACATTCGAACTACTAGCCTGATACTACTGGTGGCCTCAGATGAAGAAAGACACCACTGATTATGTAACAGGCTGCGCCGAATGTCAAAGACATAAGGTCAATACGCGGCCGACAAAGGCACCACTCGCTCCCATATACCCACGACCCGAGGCCACTCCCTTCGAAGTCATTGCAGTGGACTTCATAACCAAATTGCCTCCATCAGATGGGTACGATTCAATACTTACCATTACCGATCATGACTGTTCAAAGGCGTCAATATTCATCCCTTGTCAAGAATCGATGTCAGGCGAGGACACTGCAAAACTCTACGCTCAGAAGGTACTTCCACGATTCGGCCTACCTAGCAAGATCATCAGCGATCGAGACCCTCGATTCGCAGCAAAGTTCATGAGGGAATTGTGCCGAGTCCTCCAAATTCAGCAAAATATATCAACCGCTTATCACCCAAGAACGGACGGACAATCAGAACGTTCCAATCAGTGGCTGGAACAATACTTACGATTGTGGACTAACGAGAAACAGAACAATTGGGCTGCGCAACTGCCTCTCGCAGAATTTGCGCACAACAACATGATAAGCAGCACCACGAAACAAACCCCATTCTTCACGCTGATGGGGTATCATCCTAGAGATAAATGGGCGCCAGGGACAATCAACCTGCCCAGTGTATCCATGAGAATAGAACAATTGAAAGAAGCTCGTCGGAGCGCGCAGGAAAACATGATCAAAGCCCAAAAGTCATGGATCAAGCACAAAGACACCCCCAGATACGCTCTAGGAGACCAAGTATGGTTAGATGGGCGCAATCTATGAACCAATCAGCCAACGCCCAAACTTGCGCCCAGGAGACAGGGGCCATTTGAAGTAGTGCAGGTGATGTCCCCTGTGAATTACCGGCTCAAGTTGCCTCCGCAGTGGCGAATCCATGACGTATTTCATACAGACCTGCTTACGCCTTACAAAGAAACACGCATGCACGGCGCAAACTACCTACGCCCACCACCGGAGTTGGTTGAAGGCGTGGAAGAATACGAGGTCGAAAAAGTCCTAGACTCCAGGAGGTCGGGGCGAGGGCGCAAGCTTCAGTATCTCATCAAATGGAAGGGATATGCGGACTCGGAAAACCAGTGGGTCCCGTGGGACGACGTCCACGCGGAAGCAGAGATAAGGAAGTTCGCACGACTAAACCCGAAGGCTGAAATTCACATAAAAGCAGCCTCGACAAAACCAGTCGACCCATCACCCCCCAAACCTCTTCATAACATGACCAATGTGCCCCTCTCCATTATCTCCCTTGACGAGGTCGCCTTCCCCCACATCGACGCCCTTGACACCTACGACAACAACAATAACGTCGACGACCCCTTCTGCTCAGCTATGGCAGAAGTGCGAGCAGTCGCCGTGCAAGACAGAGACGAGCGAGAGCAGCAAGAGCGAGACCTCGCTGAAGCGCGCCGGCGATTCCCTACACCAGCCAGCGGACAAGTGGAAGAAGATGAGGGAGGACTACTCCCTCTTGAAGGAGGTAATGACGTCATGGAGACAGGATCAGGTGGTGAAGAGGACGGCCGCGGAGCGGAGAATGAGGATTCAGATGCTGATGAGGGAGGCATCCGCCAGCCCTCCACCGCAAACACCTCTACCACCGCCGTCGATTACCTCAGCGGCGACGACGATGAAGACGACGACGACGAGAGCAACGACTCCTACCATGACGCCAATGTCATCTGTACCCGGTGCGATAACCCCATTGCTTACTGCCACTGTACTCCCGCACCTGTACCTTTCCAAGTCCGCGTCGCTGCCAGCGAAACCAACGATGAGTCGGTCCGACCACCTGCAACTGCTGTTGTCTACGGACCAACGGCCGAGCGGGGGTATGCGGAGCAGGGCCTCCCGTCATACGCAGAAGCCCGAGACACCTCACCGATCGGTACGCGCCGCGCGTATGGCACGAGGATCCCTCTCCGTGCCATATCGCCTACTCCCGGAGGGTTCACCCTCAACAACGGGATGAACTGGGTGCCAATGGTGATAGAACACGACGGGCGTCGCATCCCCGCAAAGTACGTGCGGGTCCGGATGCTTGATAACCCAGAGGTTTTTGGGACGATGGGGAGGAACTCGCCGATATACCGCGCCGAAATGCATGCGGAACCCTGCAGAGATATGGGCCCACCAGCTGAGTATAACCGAAGTCAACTACAATATTTCCGCGCTGACTTCCGTGGCAAGCAGCAGGTGGACGAAGCCCTCGCTAGGCTCGGGGATATATCTCTCCAAGCCGAAGTGAGACGCTACCGCTCCTCCATGGAAGTCATCGCGGAACTCGAAGCCGCCATCAAGAAGCTTGAGGACGACATCTATGTCCACAGCAATCGAGCGCGACACTCAGCAACAAGGTTAGGGCGGGCTCATGCTCTCAGGAGGGTACGCGATGAGCATGAAACGGACGTCGGACTAACTGCGGTGACCAATTGGGTCGTTGAGCGTGGGCGCTCACCCTTGTGAAGGGGGTAATGTTAAGTCCCAGGTCATACCACGTAGCTGACCTAACCCATAAGCGATGGGACGTGATCTAGGGGACGCTTACTTCTGCGTGATGACTGATGGCTGTCGTCTTACTCATTTCTTACGATGTGGATTACTGATACTGATTACTGTACGATGACCGAGGATTACTGTACGATGACTGATGTAGTAGTAGTTGTGGTGTTAGCATTAGTGGACGATCACTCAGCAGTAGTAGTAGTGGCTGTATCGCTGATGAAGGCGTACAGTCAGGAATCGGTTATAAGGTAGCTGTCGACTGATGTGGTCGACAGCTTGACTCTCTTGTGTTCTCAACCAATCTAGTCGGGGTTCTCTTCCTCCCGCCTCTGTCATCGCTCCCTTAGGACGGCTCTTTCAGGAGTCCGTGGAATTAGTCACACCTCCGTGTGTTGACACGCTTCGCTAAGTCACGTTATTCGCCATCGCGTGGAAGGTCTAAGTCAGACCACAACCGTAACATGGACCCTTCCAGATCATACAGGTGATGTCCCCAGTCAACTATCGATTGGAATTGCCTATCAAATGGAGCATTCATGACGTTTTTCACATCGATCTTCTCACCCCCTATCGCGAGACTTCCTTTCACGGACCAAATTTCCCAAGACCTTCCCCTGAATTAATCGATGGCGAAGAGGAATACGAAATTGAGAAGATTCTAGACCAACGGCAATTTGGCAGAACAAGGTGTAAACAATTCCTTATCAAATGGAAGGGATACCCAGACTCAGAGTCGCAGTGGGTCAACGCCACTGACGTACATGCCCCTGACGCCTTAGCTGAGTTTAAACGGACTCTGAATTCCACTCCCTCACGTATAAAGACAGGCCATTCACTGGATGAAGCACATCAGTTCTTCCTCAGTCAAACGATGACCACTTCCCCCACTGCTGCTTCTACTACTTCACAAACATCTTACCATCTTCCCACTGTTACTCCGCCTACCTATGCTGAAGTCGCTGCCGCCTTTCGATGCATCGAACCCGGGGACTTCATCCCCGAAACCCCTGATGTATGCGGACACGACGCTGGAGGACTGGAGGAAGACCCATCGGAGGTGGAGGAGGGAGCTCCTACTCGCATTGAGAACCTCATTGTTCCACAAACGCTTATCAAGATTCCAAGTGGCTCCGACCTCAGTAACGTGGACAGAGTTTGTGGAAGTTGTAAGCAAACCGCCCTGTCATGTCCAGGCCATCCTGACGCTGACGACTCCCACCTCCACTACGATTGCGGACAACTCATCTACAATTGTACATGTAACAACGACCCCGTCAAAATCCCTCCACCGCCAACGCCTCGATATATCAATGTCGACCCCCCTACCAACATCATCATGGACCCCGCGACGTCCTGGGGTATTCACATCCGTGCCACCCTCCGAGCTCGAGAGTCCGAGTCGGATAAAGAAAATCAAGATCCCCGCCAAGTATCAGAATCCCAAGATGAAGGGGTACCACTTGTGCCGAGGAGGACGAGGCGAGGAAGAAGAGCTGGTGTGGGAGAGTCAAAAGAAAGCCCTTGCTTCCCTGACTACCGAGGAGGCGGAGTTTCAGCTGATCAACAGCGCGCTCGAGACAAGGCTGACGCCCCCGACGGTTTTGAACTAAATATTCCTCCCAGGTTCATTAACTTCCGTATGACCGAGAATGGTCACATCACCGTCGCCAAGTACATTCACGTGATGCCTGGTAACAACCCTATTGTCTACGGGTGCATGAAGAAGGGAGGGGAGATTCAACAAGGTGAAGTCCACGCCACTCCTGATCTCGATGACGTGGATAATGACCGCCATTATACGCATGACCAAATGCGGTACTTGCGACAGGATTTTGGTGATCGCCATGGGGTCGACTTGGCCATGGGGCAGATCCCTGATCAGTCGCTGTGGGCGGAGGTCCTTCGATACCGGGCTGTTACTAGCCGGTACTCCGAACTCGCGGAACGCATCACTGCTCTGGAAAATGAGCAGTATGTGGTCGGTAACGAAGTCAGGAAGTGTACGCGTCGATTGGAGGCGGCTAATGGACTACAGAGGATTATGGATCAAGAGGTTTCAATCAGTCGAGGTGCGACCATTATTCCCTGGGTGTTTGAACGAGGACGTTCTGCCTGAAAAAGGGGTAATGTCACGAGTTGACATGTTACGGACTACTCATCATCATCGTTACGAGGTCTCGGAGTTCGGGACGCTTACTACTTGGTTATGACTACGATAGTAAGCCGTTATTAGTCATGGACAGTTACGCGTCGTCGGCATTTGTTATCGCCGGTGTTTCAGGTATTATTAGAACGGACCATGACTCATTCCTAGGATAGTTGTACTAGGGTTTGGATTCTTAGCTGCGCTTTAAAGCCAGCGAGTAACTGTATATAAGTCGTGTAGTAAAGACCAAGGCTCTCTAGCTTGGTCTTCTTGAATCATCACCATCATCGTCTTCTTGCCTTTTTCCAATCTATCGATTGAAGCTTATCCCTCGGGATACCCTAGTGTCTACCAAGCGACCTAGTGGCAGTGCAACTTAGCTAAGTTGCCCGTGTTTGTCAAGATTCATCCATACACTCGAGTGTCACGTCACAGATCGGTTCAAGTCGAACCAGCGTTAGGTGATAACGCTACAAGTGTGCAGTAGAAGAATTTTCATTTGTAGAGAATTTATCCTAGGTACAAAGACACTGTTAGGTAAAATGGCTCGAATCCAGGCTGAGGAATCCGAGCTCATGGAAAATCCGCTCCAAGCTTTTTCAATTCCTTAGCCAAGAGTTCCTGTTCGTCTGCTTCTAGAGTCATGGAGAATTCTGCCATTTTGCGAATCTTCAAAGCTCGATCTTCTGATGGAACAGAAGAAGAATTGCTAGCAGGCTGCGTCGTGGTTACAGCGTGGGTGATAGTAGCAATTCGGGGTATGCGCGTGGGGCAATTTCGGCTAAGATGTCCTTGTTTTCCGCAATTGAAACAACGGCCTTCGTTGCGATAACATTCCTTTTCGTCATCTGTTGTGGCTTTGCGAACAACGTCGACGTCCATTGCATTTGGGTCGCGTTGGGGTGGTCGGTAGGGACGAGGGTTTGTGTTACCATTATTATTGTTGCGACGCCAAGTGAAAGGATTTGTTCCAGGACGACGAGGTTGGAAAGGTGATGAATTTTTGAGGGCTTGAATTTTCAGCCAGTTGCGATGATTCTGTTGGGCGCTCTGGACCCATTGTGCAAAGTTTTCGGGGCCGTTTTGAGTAAT
The DNA here is from genome assembly GCA_015025155.1 of Lactarius quietus. Taxonomy (NCBI): domain Eukaryota; kingdom Fungi; phylum Basidiomycota; class Agaricomycetes; order Russulales; family Russulaceae; genus Lactarius; species Lactarius quietus. The sequence goes on along the minus strand of WITN01000095.1, from coordinate 169,263 downwards.
GCATGTTTCAGCAAGCGTGCCCTGTAATCCTTGTGCGAAGTGTCGTAACGTGTTAGGGTCGTTCTTATCCATGCTAGCACGATTTGAAAGTTCTTGGAATTCGGCAATGTATTCATCAAGCCTGCCGTCTTTCATACGGAGTCGAAGAAGTTCTTGATGAGCTCTGTCGGCGTCGGTGTAATCAGTGAAGGCATCATGTAGTGTTATCACCTAACGCTGGTTCGACTTGAACCGATCTGTGACGTGACACTCGAGTGTATGGATGAATCCTGACAAACACGGGCAACTTAGCTAAGTTGCACTGCCACTAGGTCGCTTGGTAGACACTAGGGTATCCCGAGGGATAAGCTTCAATCGATAGATTGGAAGAAGGCAAGAAGACGATGATGGTGATGATTCAAGAAGACCAAGCTAGAGAGCCTTGGTCTTTACTACACGACTTATATACAGTTACTCGCTGGCTTTAAAGCACAGCTAAGAATCCAAACCCTAGTACAACTATCCTAGGAATGAGTCATGGTCCGTTCTAATAATACCTGAAACACCGGCGATAACAAATGCCGACGACGCGTAACTGTCCATGACTAATAACGGCTTACTATCGTAGTCATAACCAAGTAGTAAGCGTCCCGAACTCCGAGACCTCGTAACGATGATGATGAGTAGTCCGTAACATGTCAACTCGTGACACTTTGCGGCAGGTTTTACGACTTCCTGCAGTTATCGCGGGCTGCGTTCAAACCTAACGAGACCATTGATACCGATGCGTCTCACCAACGACGGGCCTCCCCCGGAGTGGACCGGTGTAGGACAGCGCACTCCCCCTCAGGGGTGAGCCGGTCCTTGCCTGCGAACACTTCCGGTATATTCTGCCCCGTGCGACCTGCAAACAGGATTGAATCAGTCATTAATGACTTTCTCCTTGCTGCACGAGACCCACCTTCTTATCCACCTGACCCTGGATGACCAATCAACCTCAACGAAACCACATGACCGACGTCCCTTTGCTGGGTAAGTTGTGAGGTTTAAATATAACACTCTCTTTCTTTCATGTCTTTGTTTTCTCTATTGGACATGTCATACCATTGTTCTCGTCTTCACAGACTTTACCTACGCTTCCACTGGGTGGGTGCACACCTTAACTACCTATCGCCATTACAAAGGCTACTTATTACTTTCTCTTTTAAATACCGACGATGTGTCGAGTGACCGGCTTTGTATTTAAATACTGCTCCAGGATATAAATTGATTCAAAAAAAAAAAAAAAAAGAGCGTCACGACGTTGTCCAGGGCATGGACCTCTTACCAATACCACCACCTGCCCCCCAGGCGCTTACCCATATTCAACGCCCCCACCAAAACCCAACATCCGAGACGATGTTGCGGTCACCACTGCAGCAGAGATCGCTGCAGCAGTCTCCGAAACAAGAAAAGGCAACCCAATCCTACCCACCGACTTCCTTAAGAAAACCCCGCTCCCGTACGAGGAGCACATCAAGGCCCTCAAAGCGGAGGCCATCGAGGCAATTCAAGGCCCGTTGATGTACCGCCTTGCGGGTAGACTGGAATCATGGGAAGGGGTAGAGTTCGGAGTATCAACAGACAATTTTCACGCAGCCTGCGACATCGTACTCACAGCCCTCGAGTCAGGTTACTACCCGACCCGTTCAAAAACTCTCCTCTCGGCCACTGAATGGGCCGAGCTCTCGTCGGCGGCCCTAGCGGCGGTCGGACGGGGTTACTGCCGGACCGAGAACTCCTCGAAAGAGGAGGAGATCAAAACGGCTAGACTCCAAGCCATAGACTCCGCTTGCGGGGACATTGATAATCACCCCTTCGCTAACACCTTCAGCCGCATTATTGCTACCGCTGACCAACTCTCTGTTAACCTCACAGTTGACGAGAACGAGTCGGGCCTCGTTAGCTGGCTAACCCAGACTGAAGCTCAGGTCAAGTTCCGAGTTGAAAGACTTGCCGCCGCAGAAGTGGAAGAAGCACTTCTAGACTGGAAGAAGGAACAAATCGAACGGCGATCCAACGCTGTGGAAGCCGACATCCAACGCGCCGTTAGAGAGCGCAATGCTAACCTCCTTCACCAAGCCGCGGAAGCGCTGGGGGTGGACCTCCAATCGGCGCCCGACGTCAGCCGCCCAGCCCCGAGGGCTGGCGGCAAACGCACAGTTTCGGGCTCAGCCCCGATTCCACGCGGCGCCACAGCCCCCCTATCACCTGCCCCACCTACCGTCCCCGAGAACCCAACACAACCTCGGTTGGACGAAAGGTTGATGGCGGCCCTAGCAGCCACTGTGCAGCAGGCCCTCAACCCAGTCCTCGACCGGATGTCGGCGATCGAGAAAGCCCTCCCAAAGCCCCCGACCAGGACAAACCCGCCAAGGGCGACCACCACTAAGGTAAGTGAACCAGCTACCACCACGGCTGACCAGATCAGGCCAGCAGAACCCGCCACCCGGCCAAGAGCGCCCGAACCCGACGGCGACTTCATCGAGGTTACGTCAGGTAAGAGCAGGAAAGCAAGGGTGAGGAAGAAGAAAGCGCAAGCCGCCGCCTCCACCTCAACAGCAAACCCGCCGCCTGGGGCAGGCACACCACCTGCACCACCCCTGCGCCAGATCAACCTCAACCCGTCCTCATACGCGGCGGCCACAACCAAACCAGCGTCGTCACCACCAAGTGCAACCCCCCCTCCCCCCCAACCCCGCTCCTTACCGAGGTAACGGTATTACGAGGAGGCAGCTCGCTCGACGACGAAAAGGAGAAAGCCATTCGCGCGCGGCCATCAGACTCGATTGTCCGAGAAGTTCGCGCAGCCATCGCGCGAGAGGTGCGAAAGGCCCCACTGCTGAAGGCAGGACGGTGGTCCTCGGCCCCGCGCAGCAAAGGGAACTTTGTATACGTATTCCAGGGAAACGTCCCCTTCCATTTCCTCCAATCCTTTGAGGAGTTCCTAGTTTCACCTTTCCCGGGAGGGGGACAACTGTCGCCCTCCATAGGTTGGACCAAATTTGTAGTACACAATGTGCCTGTAATGAAGGATGAGGACTCCGTCTTCGGACCAGATGCCCTCGAAAAGGAAGTGCGCTCCCTGGTAGGCCTCAAAAAGGTCTTCTTCATACAGACACCACGCTGGCTCATCCCAGTGGATCGCATAATGGGATACTATTCCGCACTAACTTTTGCAATCTCTGATCCAGACGGGAACATGGCAGCACGCCTTCTGACGGAGCGTCAGGCCCTCTTCGGGAAAGAGGTGCGGATCCAGAAGTGGGTCAACAAACCACCCCTCATCCAGTGCTCACGGTGCCACGCCCTGGGACACGCGGCCTCCTCTAAGGCATGCAACCTCCCCAAGGGATCTTCTAAGTGTAGCTTGTGCGGAAAGGGTCATCTGACGGATGCCCACGACCGAGAATGCACAAACACGCATAAACGGGCAGGGATGTGCGACTGCACGCGCACTTGTATCAACTGTGGGGGAAAAGGCCACCACTGCCGTGACACCACTTGCCCAGCTCGCAATGGCTTCAAACCACGCCAAGGAAGGACCAAAGATAAGGGTAAGGAACGGGAGCAGGTGCCCGAGGCCCAGATCACAGAGAGCGCCCCCGAACCGCCACAAGTGGAGGCTGATACCACAGACGTGCCAATGACCATAGCACCACCGGATGAGTACCAACCGCGCCCACCCTATTTCCTCCCTGAAGAGGACCAATGAATTAATGAGCGCGCTCGGCGCGCAGGACAACTCTCGGAGCTTGACAAGCTCTACATTGTCTTCCTCGAGGAGACTGAAAGGGACCAAGACTACGCCACAGGAACGTATGCCCCTCCCCCCTACCTATCTCAGTTCTACGGTCTTTCAGACCCTACTTCTACCTTGGGCTGGTAAAGATGTCGGCCCATATAAATTTTGCAGTGGCCAATATGCGTCGGAGCAACGCTGCCACACATGCACTTTTGAACACTGACCCCATATCTCATCTCTTATTAATTCAGGAGCCGTGGTTTGATACCATAGGCACTGCACGCGCAGACCATGCCAGGGAAGGCGTGGACGTTCTCGGAGGCGCCGCCTCGCCTGGCTGGGATCTGTACTACCCCACTACTAATGATGATCGCAGACCAAAGGTAATGGCATACTCTTGCAAACTGGACTGGGTCGACGGAGCGGCACCCGCACGTTTCTCGGTCTCACCTAGGCAGGACCTGTGCTCACACCCGTGTGTACAAGTCCTGGACCTGGCCACAGGCCCGGAGGTATGGCGCATCGTCAACTTCTATCACGACATCAGGGACACATCAGCGCTCGAGGCGTTGATGGCCCTGGACCTCGACCCACTAATCCCCACCTTGGTAACCGGGGATTTTAACACACACTCACGGCTATGGTCACCTCCCGATGTCGCGCCCTCACGATGGGCGGGTCGAGTGGAGGAATGGGCCATAGCCAACCTACTAATCCTAGCAAACGACCCAGGGGTCATCACAAGAAGAGGCGCGGAACACGAAACCTCATCAGTGATCGACCTCACCTGGTACAACGAGATGGCTGTTCGTGAAAGCATCTTCCACAGCTGGGCCCTGGACTGGGATGGCGCAATGGGATCAGACCACGCAATGACCCACATCGAAGGAAGTACCTTCAGGCCGGAACCCAAACCACCTCAAGCCAACCTCGGGTATGTCATCTCAGCTGCGGACCAGCAGTCATGGAAGGCAGCCTTTGAGAAACTCCGTGGGGACCCCCCAAGAGGTGGGCCCATTGGACCCTCACCGGGCGAAGTGGACGACGCCGTTGAAGATTTCTGCAAAGACGTAAGTGAAGCACTGGACCAAGCCTGCAAGAAGTGTAAACCCTTCAACGCTCGCGGCTCACCCTGATGGAACCCTGACTGCGCAATTGCAGCCGCCAACCTCCACAACGCCGAAAGGGAGTTAAAACCCAGGGCTGCAGCGCAACTGAGGGGCACTGTCCGCAAGGCAAAACACACCTGGGCCAATGAAGTCATAAGTAAGTCGAACCTCTGGGAGGTTGCCACATGGAGACACGGCCGACGACTCAACAAAGTGCCGGCTCTCCGTGGAAGAGACGGGCTGACACACGATCGAGAAGGTATGTCTGAAATACTTTCGGAACATTTCTTTGTCCCTACCCCACCGGGGGTACCACTCCGATTGGAGGATGACCCGCCAACACGCGAGCGTCGCCCTCTGCCGGAAATTGGCGAGGATCTAATCTCTAAGCTCCTTCACGACACCTCCAACACCTCAGCCCCTGGGGAGTCCGGAATCTCATGGCGCATCCTCAAGTGGGCATGGGAAGTAGACGCGGACCGCATCTGCCAGATCATCCGTGCATGCATACAGTCTGGCCACCATCCAACCCGCTGGAAACGTGCTATAGTGTGCGTAGTTCCTAAACCGAGTCACGCTGACTACACACTTGCGAAGAATTTCCACCCAATCTCGCTTCTAGACTGCTTCGGCAAGCTTGTGGAGAAGACGGTAGCAAGCATACTGTACCAAGAAATAGACACCTACGGCCTCGTCCCAACATCACAATTTGGAGGCCGCAGATCCTCCTCCAACCTAGATGCCACCCTTACCCTACTGCACGATGTCAAGATCGCGCATGCGGCCGGGCTACGGACAGGCATCCTCCTTTTCGATATAGCCAGCTTCTTTGACAACGTCAATAGGCCCCGCCTAGTGCAGCTCGTTGACGATATGGGCTTCGCACCGGAACTGGTCAACTGGACGCGGTCCTTCCTAGCTGACCGCTCGGTAAGGCTCAAGTTCAACGGCGGCCTCTCGGAACCCTCCCCCTCTTTTGTAGGCACACCGCAAGGCTCACCAATCTCGCCAGTCCTATCGGCGATATATGCATCCCCAATCCTGAACCTATCAAGGAACTGGCAACGCGCATCCCTCGGGATGTACGTGGATGATGGTATCCTTTTTGCGTGCGGGAAACATGGATGGACATCACCTCAGCCCTAAGCAATAATTACTCTGAATGTGCTAATTGGCTGACGAGGTCAGGTCTACTTGCAGAACCGGAAAAAATGGAGCTCCTTTTCTTCCGGAAAAGGAACGAGAAGATGGAGCCTCCACCACACCTCCACCTCCCTCTTCCGTCGCACTCCACTTACTACAGGGTGACAGTGACCTCTCGCCTACGTTATCTAGGTTTTTTCCTAGACCACAAGTTACGCTGGGGCCCGCACATCGACATCATGTGCAACCAGGCGCGCACATCCCTCAAAGCGCTCGCTCTGTTGGGCAACTCGGTTAGGGGCCTCGATTTCGCGGCATGGAGACTGGCATACAACGCCGTCTGCCTCCCCGTACTCACCTACGGGTGTCAACTCTGGTACTCGGGGAAACAGAAAACACTCACTAATAAACTACAGGTAGTACAGAACGAGGGTATACGACGGATCTCAGGGTGTTTCAGGACAGCACACAGGGAACCGCTCCAACAGCTCCTCAACATTCTACCCATGGACCTATGCGTTCAGAAACTAGTAGCCAACTCAGCCCTGCGTCTGTACCGACTACCAAAGGCAAGCCAACTGTTAAAAAGGCTTGGAGAGCCCTGGTCGACCCACACGCCGGAAGACCACCCAATCCCAACGCCAATCAGACGGAAGACCAAGACCCTGCTAAGATTCCTGGCAAGCTGAGTCTCAGCATCCGGTCCACGCATCGAAGCATATCCAGAAACCCCCCGAGGTGCACCCACGTGGGGTGGAAGAGTCGCCTACCCGCCAACTCCCACCAAAGCGCAACGCGACACCCACATCAAAGCCTTAGTCGAAATCAGACAAGAAGGTAAAACACCCATGATCTTCCTTGCAGGAGTCCTCAGCAATAAGGACCGAGACGATGGGAAGACTCTCGGGGCTGGCTCCGCAGTCCTGTATTTTTGTGGCAAGGAGTGGGGCCATACCAAATGGCAATACGGTGAAACAGTGACGAAACACGACGTAGATATCGGAACCCTACGCCCAGCACTCGCCCTCCTTGAAGACTTCATGTCATCTTTCACTTACGATGGACCAGTTCTACTCATCTCGGCGGCTAAGTTGGCCGTACCACTCTTCCTCGACACACGCGCTCACCCCTCACAGGTTTTCTCACTGGAGTACACCCACAAGATCGACGCCATCCTCACTACCCACCAAAACCTCTCCCTACGTTTCACGTGGTCATGGGACAACACTACACTCATGGGCTTCAAAAGAGCGAAACACTTAGTCAAGTACGCCATCCGTGTCACCCCACTGGCACAAGTCAAAGAGTTACACACAATATACCACCAAAAACAAGCAACGGCATGCCTTGCTGTACAAGCATGGGAGGAGCGTTTCTGGTCTTCCCCCTGAACCTCCTTTGCCTACAGATCCGCCCTTTCCAGACCCCCAGATGGACGAGTACACCATGTACTCCGAATCGCATCCACCGGCCTTAAGAAAGGAGACACTACTATCCAACACCACATCCCACGTGACATTCAATCAACCTTCTTCCGTCTTATTACTGGCCATGCTTTTATAGGTGACCACCTCGTTCGCTTCCCACGGCCCACCCCTGTCCTTGAAGAGGACATGGCGTGCACCTGCGGGGAACTTCCTCAAACTGTGGAGCACATTTTGCTCCACTGTCCCGAATACACCACCTCGCGACTCAAGCACTTCGGGCCTTACCCGCCGCAGATGCTGCACGCCATCTTCAACCCAAAACTGTCACGTGCGGATCACGTGTCATGGCCAGTGGTGTCACCAAGCCGATGAAAGTATGATTTGCATTGCCTGTGAAGGCTGAAGACCCCCCTGAAGTGCGGTTCACTGAAGAAGAAGAAGATGAAGAGTCTCTGAGATTGGATGCAGACGAGACATATGAGGTCGCGTGATTGTTGAGTACCGACAACCATTTCATTGTGGATAACAATACTGGCAATGTCATTCGTCTAGGAATGTGTCAATCTGGGTCACGTGATTAGTCATGTGATCAGCAACCCCCAGACCACGTGGATCTGGTCTAAAGGATAAGTCACGGGGGAACAGCGATTGCCTCAGGTCGAGATATAATTCCTGAGAGGGTATAGTTGGATGCGGGATTCCCAACTCGGTTAGGCTCTGTCCTGTTTAGGTTCTTTCTGATTGGAACATTCTGATGTTGCCTGATGGCTGTACTTATCATGCGCTGATGTTGCGCCGGACGATCATTGGATGATAGTGAGTCATATACTTTGTTATCACTGACTCATAGTGGGGCCTTATGCCTCATGTACTGTATGTTGCTTGGGTCATTATCCCTGATAGCTGATTGGACGATACGATATGGTACAATACCTGTTATTGTTTGGGACTCAGATTAGGAGTCAGCCCTGTAGTGTATATAAGGTGCTCTGTCTTGATAGACGAGACCTTATCTTCATTGTCTTAAAGTCTACCTTGAGTTTACCTTGAGGACAATTGAAGTGTTGGCTAGTTTGCCTGTTCCTCTCATCTTGTTGATCCTTGTGTGGTCTGTCCTCTCATCTCTTGAAGATCCCTGTTGTATCCTTCCAGTATAAGGCGAAGCCCTGGTCCTTTGGTTTGTCTTTCGTGTTCGACCATCGTTATTCAACTGCCGTCGGTCTGTTATTTGGTTCAAGGCCATCAAGAGTTCCAAGTCGGAACAACGTTTGGTAGAAACGTTACAAAAACGCTACGACCTAGGCCTCCGTTTACTGAAGTACTTGGAGGAGACGAGGGTCTGCATAAAGCCGAGGAGGGCTAGAGAACCGGGATAGTGGGACTCTTTCTAGTTAGGTACAGTTTAAACCGTCCTAAGAGGCCTGGGTATGGTTTTAACCGTCCCAATTTTCTGAATTTTTCCATACGTTACACCACTCCTCTTCTCGACCAACTACCCACCACAGGGCCGCGCCACTACGCCTACACCGTGTCGGATCTCACAACCGTCACAACCGCTACTGTACCACTGTTGTATAAGTGGGATATAAAACTGGATTCAAAAAAAAAAAAAAAAAGACGTTGTCCAGGGGAAAGGCCGCCATCACTGTCTCAAGGACCTGACATCAGTAAAAGGGCATTTACGTTTCCAGCATTTCCTTGGTTATTGCCGTTTTTTGCCGTTTTCCCAGTCCCTGGAAACTGGGAAGCCAGAAAGTTGGACCCTATTATATTTTTTAATTAACTTGCCTTATTAGATACTTGCCATTTATTACAATTTTTGAAATTTCACTTTAGATTCCCTTACTATCCTCAAAATGGAATAAGCAACACCAATCAAATCAAATGCTTTACTCATTTCTCACACTTGTCACAATTCCCAGTTTCGGGATAATTGACTTGGGTCACAAGGTTTCTGAGTTTGATTAGTTTACGTTGTTTTTTACAGTTTTTTATGGTTTTTTGAGTCATACAGTCATTAACCGCTCTTTGAGACAACCAAATGAAGTTGGGCGTATTACTTCATTTATTGAAAGAAAATAAAAAATCAAAGATGGTAGAAAGATGCGCATGCATTTGAAGTCCATGGATGTGTATCTAAAGTGGCAGAAATGTGATGTTGAAGACTGTCCAGGGTGTAATCAGTGTCGAGAGCTGTTATCAGGCCAAAACCAGTCAATGAGACAATGTCACATCATGTTCTCTCCTGAATCAACAAAGGGAAGATATTCCAAAAATGGCAATTGTGATGTGACACATTTTGACTTAGTGTGATGTGATGTGATTGCACACTAGCAAGGTTACATGGTTTCATCATTTCTGGAGTACCACAAAGCCCTATTGACTGAGAGATGTTGCTGAACCAATGCATTGAGTAGTGTTACGTGCGAGCTGCACGTGAGCCTGACTTAGGCAACGTAAGGTGAACGCGGTGACTCAGCAGTAATCCTACTCAAGCTCGAAGGCTGAGTAACGTCTCAACGCACGAAGGCGGAGCTAGTACTGTTGACTGTTCTTGATACACGGCCCCAAAGGACGAGAGAGAGTGGAATCTGGCTTTGGATAACAAGTCGAGAGTCGTACAAGAAATCCAAGCTATCGACCACAACAGTCGATAGCTTCCTTATAACACTAACGTGCAATCCACCTTCGTCAGCGAGACCGCCACTACTACTACCTGCTGGATAATCGTCCACTAATATGAGCGCCACAACTACTACTCCTCAGTAATCGTACAGTCAGCCTTAATCATCGGATCGGTAATACTAACGGTAATCAACATCGTATGCGTGAATGAGTCCACAGCCATCAGTCAGCGAACAGTAAGCAACCCCTTGATCACGTCCCATCGCTTATGTGTTAGGTCAGATACTTACTATGACCCGGGACGTTACATCACCCCCTTCACAAGGGTGAGCGCCCTCGCTCCACTACCCAATTTGGTACTGTGGTGAGTCCAACGTCAGTCTCGTGTTCATCTCGTATCCTCACGAGGGCGTGAGCTCTTCCCAACCTCCTCGCGGAGTGCCGTGCGCGATCAACATGCACGAAGATGTCATCTTCGAGCCTCTTGATGGCGATCTCCAGCTCCTTGATGACTTCCTGGGACGAGCGGTAGCGCCTCACTTCGGCGGCCAGGGAAATATCTCCCAGCCTCGCGAGGGCTTCATCTACCTGGCGTCGTCCCCGGAAGTCAGCGCGAAGATATAGCAGTTCTTCGCGGGTGTACTCAGCTGGGGGTCCCATATCTCGACACGGTTCGGCGTGTATATCTCCGCGGTAAATCGGCTCGCCCCTCCCCATCGTTCCGAACGCTTCCGGATTATCCTGCATTCTCACCCGCATGTATCTGGCAGGGATGCGTCGCCCCTCATGTTCGATAACCATAGGTACCCAGTTCATCCCGTTGTTGAGGACGAAGCCTTGGGGGTAGGCGATATGGCACGGATAGGGCGCCTCGGCGCATGCGCTCGGCGCGTATTGACAGGTGAGGGGTCGCGGGCTTCGGCGTATGACGGGAGTCGTCCCATAGCGGCGTATCCTTCCTCCGCAGTCGGTCCATAGACGACAGCAACTGTAGGTGCTCGTCCTTCGTCATCCATGGCTTCTTCGGTAGTGTCGCCGTCGTCTTCTTCTTGGTTGATTCGGGGAGGAATGCGCATTGGGGCGCAGTGTGTTAAGTCCCAGGTCATACCACGTAGCTGACCTAACCCATAAGCGATGGGACGTGATCTAGGGGACGCTTACTTCTGCGTGATGACTGATGGCTGTCGTCTTACTCATTTCTTACGATGTGGATTACTGATACTGATTACTGTACGATGACCGAGGATTACTGTACGATGACTGATGTAGTAGTAGTTGTGGTGTTAGCATTAGTGGACGATCACTCAGCAGTAGTAGTAGTGGCTGTATCGCTGATGAAGGCGTACAGTCAGGAATCGGTTATAAGGTAGCTGTCGACTGATGTGGTCGACAGCTTGACTCTCTTGTGTTCTCAACCAATCTAGTCGGGGTTCTCTTCCTCCCGCCTCTGTCATCGCTCCCTTAGGACGGCTCTTTCAGGAGTCCGTGGAATTAGTCACACCTCCGTGTGTTGACACGCTTCGCTAAGTCACGTTATTCGCCATCGCGTGGAAGGTCTAAGTCAGACCACAACCGTAACACAGTGACAATAACTTTGTGGGTTATCGCATCTTGTGCAGATGACGTGGGCATCATGGTAGGAGCCATCAGATGACTCGTCGCTGTCGTAGCGGTCGACAGCGGTGGTGGATGTGGAGGCGGAGGACTGGAGGATACTTGCCTCATCAACCGCTGTATCCTCATCCGCCTCTCCCTCGGCGTCATCTTCACCACCTGGTCCATCCTCCATGAGGTCATCACCTCCTGCAACAACCCGTAGTCCCTCCGCATCTTCCTCCACTCTTCCGCTTGCGGGTGTGGGGAATCTCCGGCGAGCCTCGGCCAAGTCTTGCTCGCGTTGTTCTCTTTCTTCTCGATCTTGTTCAGCGATGGTTCGTACTTGTTCGATAGCTGAGCAGAAGGGGTCATCCACGTTGTTGTTGGTATCGTAGGTGACGAGCTCCTCGACGGGAGGGAAGTCAAGGGAGACGACGGTGAGTGGTACATGTGCCATGTAAGTGGGGGTTGATACCGTTGTTCGTCCAATCGTTGCTGTTTTTATGTGAGTCTCTGCGCCTGGATTGGACTGTTTAAACTTCCTTATCTCTTTGTCCGCATGTACATCGTCCCACGGGACCCACTGGTTATCTGAGTCTGGGTACCCCTTCCATTTGATGAGGTACTGGAGTTTGCGCCCCCGTCCATGTCTCCTTGAGTCTAGTACTTTTTCGACCTCGTATTCTTCCACGTCTCCTACCAATTCTGGTGGTGGGCGTTGATAGTTTGCGCCGTGAGTCATGGTTTCTTTGTAGGGTGTAAGGAGGTCTGTGTGAAACACGTTGTGGATGCTCCACTGCGTGGGAAGTTCTAGTCGATAATTGACGGGCGACATCACCTGAGTAATCGCGAACGGGCCATGTCGTCTGGGCACAAGCTTCGTGGTTGGCTGGTGGGTGCGCAGATGACGTCCCTCGAGCCAGACCTTATCTCCCACCTGGTACCTGGGTGTGTCACGATTTCCAATCCATGACTGTTGCGCCCTCTTCATTTGTCCTTGTGCTTGTTGTCTTATCTCTTTTAATTGTTTCAGCCTTGCCTCGACTCGCGGTATTGGTGACAGCTGATCTGTCCAGTTAGCGCGTGGATGATATCCCATCAGCAATCTAAACGGTGACTCGCGTGTGGACTCATTGGTCCAATTGTTGTGTGCGAATTCTGCCAACGCTAGATATTCCGCCCAATTGTTCTGTCGTTCATTGACCCAGAATCGGAGGTATTGCTCCAACCACTGGTTGTTGCGTTCTGACTGTCCGTCGGTGCGGGGATGGTAGGCCGTCGAGATGTTCTGTTGTATCCCCAGGATTCGACACAGTTCTCTCGTAAATTTGGATGCGAACCGGGGGTCTCGGTCGCTAATAATCTTTGAGGGTAGTCCGAATTGAGCTACCACATGTTTGGCGTATAGGACCGCGGTTTCTTCTCCCAATATTTCTTCTACGCATGGTATGAATATGGAGGCCTTGGAACAATCATGGTCAGTGATTGTTAGGATGGAATCGTATCCTCTCGATTTGGGGAGCTTCGTGATGAAGTCTAGTGCCACTACTTCGAACGGTGTTGCTTCTGGTTTCGGGAACAATGGTTGCAACGGTGCTTTCGTCTTTTGTGTGTTGACTTTGTTCCGTTGACAGTCGGCACACCCTTTGACATAGTCCGCAATATCGTTCTTCATTGTTGGCCACCAGTACTGTCGTTCGACTAGCTGTGTTGTTCGACTTATTCCTGGGTGTCCATGAATTGGAGGATCATGATGTGTGCGGATTACTTCTCTGATTTCGTCTGGTCCCCCAGTAATCACCAATCTTTGTCCTTGATACCACCACAGTCCGTCAGCCTTGATCAGTTTGTGTGGATCCACCCATTTGCGTATTTTTTGGTCGTCTTGTGGTCTTGTGGTTTTGATGGTTCGCGCGAATAGTTTGTTTGGTAACACCGTAACGTCCTCGTTGTCTCTCTCTCCTTGGTCGTAGTCGGGACGTCTTGACAGGGCATCCGCTCTTCCGTTGGCGGTTCCCTTCACGTGGTGTATTTCGAAGTTGTATTCGGCTAATTCCAAGACTTCCCTTGCTATTCTCCGACTGATTTTCTGGGGATCTCGCCAGTATCGGAGATTGAGATGATCTGAGAATATGCGTACTTTGTGGGGTGATCCGGCAAGTAGATGCCTCCAATTCCGCAGCGCCTTTACTATAGCCAGTAGTTCGAGGTTGTATATGTCGTAATTGCGTTCGGCTGCGTTGAGCGTTGCCGAATAATATCCTACTGGGTGTCGTTTTCCATCTTGTTTCTTTTGTAGCAGTACCGCTCCCACCGCGAACCCAGATGCATCGACTTCCAGGTCAATTGTTGGGTTTGGTCAGCGTGTGCAAGGATGGGTTCCCTTGTGACTCTTCGTTTAAGCGTGTCAAACGCCGTTTGTTTCGTTCTGCCCACTCCCAGGGTTCATCTTTGCGTGTTAGCTCGTTTAGCGGTTTGGCAATTGCCGCGAATCCTTTGATAAATTGCCGGTAGAAATTGCAGAAACCTAGAAAAGATCGTACGTCCTTTACCGATGATGGAGAGGGCCAGTGCGAACGCCCGAAATTTTGACGGGGTCCATACGTGTTACCCCCTCTTCAAGGATTACCCCCAGGTAATCGATGCTAGGAGCGTTGAAAGTACACTTTTCTGGTTTAAGAAAAGGTCGTGTTTTTGAGCTACGGCAAGAACGTCACAAACTGCTTCCTGGTGTTTCGTTTGAGCATGTGGCTGTCTTCTTGTGGCTATAGCGATGTCATCCATATAGACTCGTATTGTCGTCCCTGATGCTTCATGTTTTGCTATGGTGGGTGGTAGATCTCGTTCATGAAACTCTGAAATGTGGCGGGTGAGTTGCACAGTCCAAAGTACATAACGGTTGGTTCAAAAAGTCCTCGGCGTGTTTTGAACGCTGCTTTGTGTTCGTCACCCTCTTTGATTCGTATGTTATTGTAGCCTTGTCGAACGTCCAGTTTGCTGAAGATTTGCGCCCCTCTGAGATCCTTGATTAGATCATTGATAAGGGGTAGTGGGTATTGATTCCGTATTGTCCACTCGTTGATTTTTCGGTAGTCCTGGACAGGTCGTAGCTTTCCGTCCTTCTTTTTGATAAAGAAGAATGACGATGCGTACGGGGATTTCGAGGGACGAATGTATCCCTTCTCTATTTGTTCGTCAATGAAGTCGTCTAGTGCTGCATCTTCAACCCTTGTCATTGGGTACACTTTGCAATCGATGGCTTCTGGTGCCCCCTTTTTGAACTCGATTGCGTGGTCACAACTTCTTGTTGGTGGAAACCTTTTTGACTCTTCTTCTCCGAATACCTTCGCGTATTGTTGGTATTCTTTTGGTATAGCGACCGTTTCTGTGTATTGTTTGGCGTCGATTGCGAGTTCGACCGCTGATCGTCATCCATATACTTGTTCTTCCAACTTGGTCACTATTTGTTCTTTGCTCTCCGTGGTAAATATTCGTGATACCTGCGCATCGTCATCTTCTTCTTGAAGCAGTCTTGCCAGCACTGCCTTTTTGTCGTTTGGGTTGACTGATCGTATTACTATGGGGAGCTGCTTTTCGTCAATAGTGGCATGTCGCCAGCTAAATCTTGGTTCGTAGGTTGCAAGCCATGGGTATCCCAATAGTAGGTCTTCTTTTCCTATATCTGTGATGAGGAATCGCATTTCCTTTTTTGTTCCTCCTGTTTCCACATTGAGCGTGAGGTAGTGAGTGATCTGCCCCGCTTTATTAGTGGTATCGTCGATGTTATAGATATTTTTGGCTTATCTAATGCCCGTTGTCCCAATCCCATTCTTTTGACGAATTGTGGATGGATAAAGTTATCGGTGGCTCTGGAGTCCACCAACGCTTTGATGTCGGCCATATTGTAACTTGCACGAATAGACACTGGTACTCGCATAGAACGGTAGCGCATAATGTATACAGAGTTACAATTTATTGCCCTTACCCAGGCCGTCGGGTTCAGGCGCTTCCAAAATCCTGTCCCATCAATTGTTGTAGGACCAGGTCCTTGACTTCCTCATCGTCTCCTGCTACTCCTCGTAGCCATTCCGCCGCTTTCTCTTCTTTGGTCTGCGGGGCTTCTGTGGCAGCCTCCGTAGTGCGCGCTTGTGTGTCGCGGCGTCTGCGAGGTTGTCTGCAGTCACGACTGATATGACCCATCTTTTGGCAGTTGTAACACTGCGTTTGACTGTGGTCTCGTTTGAATTGCCTCTGGATAAATCCCCCTCGTGGTGGGAACGGCGGTCTGGTGTTCCTAGGGTGGTTTGCTATGACTTCTTCGGCTCCCGCCAGTCGTCCTCGTACCCGATCTGCTGATGTGTCCATTCGGTCATCGTTCTGTAATGGTGCGAGCAACTTAGCTAGTGCTCCTCCTGTCGCGCGTCCTGGTTTGAATGGTCAAGGTTTCCCCTAACTGTTTGCATATGAATCCATTTTTGCTGCCTTTTTAGGGCTGATTCCCTCCAGTCCTCATAGTTTTGTGGGTCGTCGTGTTGATACATTGTTTCGTACAACGCTCTTGGTAATCCTCTTGTGAAGTACTTGAGCGTTTGTTCGGCGTTAATGTTGTATCCTGCGTGTCAACTAGTTGTTCGAATTGGAGCGATATAGTCGTCGATCTTTCCATCCTTCATGTGTATGCCAGTGTCGAGCTGGGCTTGGGCTCATTCTTTGCTGAGAACGTCTCCGAATTGCCTTTGAAAGGCGTTGGAGTAAGTTCTCCCACAGCCTGTTGTCGAATTGATTGGTTCCCGTGGCTACTTCGTTTACCAACCATCGGCTTGCGGACATAACCCATTGGTTAACCGCGTTTCCCTGAATATATGTTAGGAACAACATAGCTTTTTGGTACTTGTTCCTCATGGCTGAATGATTGGCGTTAACGCCCGCGTAGACTTCCCATTGAAGGATAAAAGCCTCCGCTTGTGATCTTGCTCCTGTGAATGTTGGTGGCGGATTACCAATAAACTTGTCGTTGCCGTTCTGGTTAGCTATCGCTGGTCCTGCCGGAGGTGGTCCTGCTGGAGGTGGTCCTGCTGGAGGTGGTCCTCCTCCTCCGCCTCCTCCTCCGCCGTTGGGCGGTCCTCCTCCTGGTTGTCTTAATGGCAGGAATGGCCTATTCTCTGGTGAGGGTACTCTGTTGCGGTTGAGTCTGAATTCGTAGAACATGTTGTGTTCTTCATGTGTACTTGGGGCATCAGGGACATCTGGTCCCATTGCTCGGTTAACAGCTACCATATCTTCTGGATGTAGCTGTTGTACGTGACCCGTTTGCTCATTGATGACAAGCCAAGGTGGTGATACTTCTGTCTGAGTAGTCATGTAGCTGTATGGCATTCCCCTGATTGGTTCGGGAATATGTAACTCAGCTGTTTGTGCGGCAAGTGCTTCTACCTCTGGTGATTGCACCGCAATTTCTTCTGGTTCTAGTGCTTCGCTTCTTGGTGTTGGGGATCGCTCGCTGGTATGGCTTGATGCCGCTACCGTTTCTGAACGTAGCTGGAATTCGGCCCTTGGTGGTTCTGTTTCAAGGATATCTTCTTGGCCGTCTATGGGCCCTTGTTGGTCGATTGGTCGTGCGTCGACCAGTGGTATGTTGATATTTAGATCGTCGGCTGCTGGTCGTGTCGCTTCGAAGTAGTTATTGGTGTTGCTCCACCTGAGTTCGATCCAGCAACAGCGCTCTTGGTTGAACACTACTGGGTGGAAGCGCTGTGATGTGGCTGCTTCCGCGTAGTATCCGGTGTTGTTTTCTTCGGTTCTTCTGGTGTCTGGTACGTGTCGCCACCTGACTCGTCCTACTAGGTATCGAGCAGGTGCGTCTCATTCTCTTGATTCGATACGATAGGGCACGAAGTCCCAGCCGTCTTTGGTAGTGAGAGTTGCCACGGCGTTCGGTTTTTAGAGGAGCTTGGATTTAATGTTACGTGCGAGCTGCACGTGAGCCTGACTTAGGCAACGTAAGGTGAACGCGGTGACTCAGCAGTAATCCTACTCAAGCTCGAAGGCTGAGTAACGTCTCAACGCACGAAGGCGGAGCTAGTACTGTTGACTGTTCTTGATACACGGCCCCAAAGGACGAGAGAGAGTGGAATCTGGCTTTGGATAACAAGTCGAGAGTCGTACAAGAAATCCAAGCTATCGACCACAACAGTCGATAGCTTCCTTATAACACTAACGCGCGATCCGCCTTCGTCAGCGAGACCGCCACTACTACTACCTGCTGGATAATCGTCCACTAATATGAGCGCCACAACTACTACTCCTCAGTAATCGTACAGTCAGCCTTAATCATCGGATCGGTAATACTAACGGTAATCAACATCATATGCGTGAATGAGTCCACAGCCATCAGTCAGCGAACAGTAAGCAACCCCTTGATCACGTCCCATCGCTTATGTGTTAGGTCAGATACTTACTATGACCCGGGACGTTACAAGTAGCTTCTGTGATATTATCCAAAAAAAAATGGGACTTTTCCGTCATTCATGCCCATAAACCTGTGAAATAATATTCACTTTTATCTCAAAGCTCAATTAACTTACAAACAACAGAAGATTGAAACAATTTTGAGCTTACAGCAAAGTCCATAATTATTGGCGAAAAAGAAAATTCATGTAGGTAACGATGTTTGAATTGGCGTTTCGGCCACCCATGCCGGGTTTTCTTCCCACCAAAAATAATTGTGGAAGAATTAAAATAGCTCAGGGCATGGCAGGTTACGGAGGGATAACCAATTTATAACATATATTTTGCAATATAACTCTCAACGTGAGAAATTCTATTTGTACCTCACTACGAACTCAGCCCTTAGTCCGCTAGATAAACAGATGTAAACACCCACCAATAATTGTGGACTTTGCTGTAGAAAATTTGGAATCAGATATCCACAGGGTGTGTGAAGATAATGAAAGAATAATGGAGAGAATCGAACAAGATTTGAGCTCAAAAATCATATTTGTCTCATTGACCAGTGTGTCTCATTGACTGGTGAATGACTGTATAACTCAAAAAAACTTATTTGCCCAATTACTGATGGAGTGTGGGTAGTAGAGGTATACGAGTACTTGCACCTTATAGAGAGCACAACACGTGTACTGTTTGTGGCTTTGTGAAAGGCGGGCTCGTCGTCTACATTAACGTAGATATTGGGCATGGGCCACGCAAGGATGTCTATGTGTTTCCCATTGCTGGAGAAGAGCAAGCTCTGGATTGGTCGGGTGTCCTGGGCTCCGTGGCATGTCGCGCGACGGAAGGAAGGAGTTTCAGTACGTCGACTCCGTATCGATGATCAGACATTGGTGTGAGGTATAGCCAGGTGAGAGCAGGTAGGACGAGATGAGCAAGTGAGAGCGCACAATCGCTCGCATAAGCACTCATATTTAAGCGTGAAAGGAAGGGGAGTGTGACGGTACGCTTGATATCGACCTCGACGACTCGGAAGGACTCCCAAAAAATCGGGGAAGCAGCTGTAACATTTCTTCTAGAGCATCTAACCATTTCTCGATGCTCCATTTTGCAACTCTGGAAGGTCTGCGTATCTTGAGGCACGTGAGGCCCTGTGATAGCGGTGACCTCCACTAATGCCGCAATCGCGGAGCACGAGGGAAGAGAGCCTGGGGGTATTACGTCGAAGAGACGGTCAGGGACGATTATTGAGGACATTTGATCGAGGTGGGACAGCTCGAGGTATTCGAGGTGGGAGCAGGTGATACGAGACTTTCGAGTGTATCTTCAAGTGCGTCTCTAAGTTGGGAAGATTCTGTGCTTATGGTAAGTTGGCGAATGTGGGAGACCCGGGCCTGAAGTTCTTTTTGGAACGCGCAATACCGAGCATCGTCCCAATGACTGTCAGAAAGCATTGCCTCTAAGTGTAAGGGTGCTTTTTTTGCCCGAGCGAGTATCTCAGCCATACCGTCCAAAGTCAGGTTGGTGACATCGACGTGACCGTCTCCAGAAGAGGGTTTGATTGAGCGCAATATCGCGCAATCGATGACAAGTATGGGCAACTGATAGTCCTGCTAGACGATGGTCTGACTTCCCGTCTAGTGGAGACGTACCAACAGGTAAACGCAAAAAGGAGATTATGGCGTCGATGATCTCGGTAGGTAGAGACGAGAATGGTGTAAGCGCATTGCGATGATATCTCAATGCACAGGTGTACTCTTCTGAGACCAATGATTGTCTTTTGGCATCGATGACTTGCAATTGGAATTCCCGAGAATTCGCCTCGCTTGGGTCCATCGTCAACGGGGTCATGGTCAACCTCAGACCTCAGTTTAACCTCACCTCCTGTCCGGGCCGAAATCTACGTTCACACGGACTTCCAGGACGGGAAGCACACAGTTCGCAAACAAAACGAGAGAAGAAAAGAGAGCGCGTGTGTGCGCAATAATTGTATATCATGCAATTATAACAATATTATACCACGAACCAGAGAAAAATGAAACTCGCGTGGTTGCATTGGCTCGGCCAAAGTCGTTCGGAAGACAATAACGAACGAGTAATGTTACTAATGTATGCGTGGTTGCGAAAAAATAATATGAAAACGTGGAAAGCCTGAGGAGTGGGAGGGCGTGCGATGCAAAAAAGATTAAAGGAGGTGTGGAAGAAAACTTGGCGCGCGGTAGAATAAAAGGCGCTTCGACCCACTCGCTATGCAGCCATTCACATTCCTTCCGGCTGCCAATTACTGATGTCTGAATGCTGTTTAGTTGGACCTTGCGCTGGACCCCTTTCCCTGGCGCCACACAGAACCTGACACAGAAAGCCAAGCAGTGGGCCACAAAGCTTAGAAGATAGCTCCGAATCTGGCTCTAAGTTTCCACCCGAGCAGGCAGTGTTCTTGTTCTTGTTTTCAGCAGCCCAGGACCGCGACCTTACAAACGCGTACCATACTAGATTGTATCCTATGAGATAAAACTACTAAAGTCTGATGTGAGCTGAGGTTTTTTTTAAAACATAGAAGACGTCATCATCGGCCTCTTGACCGGCCTCCAGGAATGAGGCAAATTGGGACCACGACAAAGTGTGAACAATCGAAGGGGGGGAAGGATAGTAAGTTAAAGTTAAACGAACCTGAACCTCCTCCATCTTCCAGTAGTTTTCCCCACCCTCTTCGTGTTCTTCGTCGTCTATTTCCCATTCCCGGTTGTCCCGAACCCTGCCATCGCTGCCCAAGTCGTTGCCTGTATCTGGATCGTCTTCATCATCATACGCTTCAGATTCAGAACTGTCGCTGAGGTGGAAGCCGCGAGATACAGAAGTATGAAATATTTCATCCCATGACTCGATGGTGTCCTTGGGACACAAGACCTCGACCACAATTTCACTGAGCAACGCAATTGGGCGTCTAGCCGAAAGGCACGTGCGCAGGTCAAGCGTCTCCAAGGGAACGCCCTGTTCCACGCGTTTCATGAGTGCGTCGCATAGACGGAGCGTCCTACGTGCACATAGCACAGTATTGATCAGTGTGAGTTTTGTCAGCGATGGGAGCAACGGGCTCTCGCGATTCCCTTTATCTTTCAGCAGCATCTCCCTGAATCCGCGCAATGAGTTGGGTGGCAGGCGCATGTGCCGGAGCAGAGGCCATCTCGGCACGTGGCGGAGCCAGAACTGTTCGCTGAGGTGCTCGTCCTGTGAGCTGAGCGTCACGAGGCCACCTAGAGGGAGGGCTCCCATCATTAAGTCGAAGACCTCCAGTTCAGTTTCATCTTGCCACAGATCGTTCAACAGAGAGAATGCCACGCGTGCAGAGCGCATGACGTCAAAGAAGACAGCTCGATTGGGCAATTCAACGTCTATATCAGGCGAGGTCCACGCAACGATATCGGTACTACACATTTTATTGCTGCGGAATGACATGCTCTGTAGCGGCTGGGTATCCTGGGGTCCGTGGGCATGTCGAGTAACACAAGGGAGGAGTTCTTGTACGTCGCTGCCGTCCCTGTGACAAGGTTTTGGGATGAGGCACAGTGAGGTCAGAGCCGGTAGGACGAGATGAGCGAGTGCTAGCCCACAATCTCTCGCAGGGGAGGAGATCTCGAAGTGTGTGAGGGAGGGAAGTGTGACGGTACGGTCGATGTCAGATGGAAGTGAGGCATCAGGAGCAACCGGGGAAGCCCAGTGAAGGGTGAGAGTCTTGAGTTGCTGCATTTCCTCCAAAGCGTCCAACCAGACTGAGAGGCTAGGCCTTTCGAGTGGTCTGCGTATCTCGAGGTGTTGAAGGTATCTAAATAGTGGAGACCGCCAACTAATCTCGCACTCCCACACCTCGATGCTGGAGAGCCTAGGAGTGGAACCAGCAAAAAGATTGTCAGGAACAAATACCCACTCCCGTCCTTTTCTATTCCAGTATTCGTCACGTGGCAA
The DNA here is from genome assembly GCA_015025155.1 of Lactarius quietus. Classification (NCBI taxonomy): domain Eukaryota; kingdom Fungi; phylum Basidiomycota; class Agaricomycetes; order Russulales; family Russulaceae; genus Lactarius; species Lactarius quietus. The sequence goes on along the minus strand of WITN01000095.1, from coordinate 147,190 downwards.
TAGAGAAAGGGATTCTAGAGTGGGCGCGGGGAAAATGAGTCTTTTCAGTGTCCTGTTAAGATGGGAGAATTCTGCGCTAATGGTTAGGTGGCATATTTGGGAGGCGCGGTCCTGGAGTTCGTTTTGGAGAGCACTGAACCTAGCATCGTCCCAGAGGCCGACGGGAACCCTTGCCTCCAAATCTAATGGTGCCTTATTCGCCCGTGCAAGTATCTCGGCCGCACCAGCGGAAGAGAAGATGGTGAAATCGACGTGTCTCCAAAAGAGCGGTTGATTCAGCGCAATCTCGCGCCATTGGTGACAGACGTGGGCTACACGTAGCCATGCTCGACGGTCTGGTCGGTCTGGCTTCATTTCTCCTAGTGTAAAGGCTTCTGATGTGAAATGAACATGTAAAAAGGAGAATATATGAGCGAAGACCTCGGGAGGTAGAGACGAGATGGGTGCAAGCACGTTACGGCGAAGCCCCAATGCTCGAATGGATCTTTCCAATGATTCGATTTCAGCATCAATGGCTTGCCGTAAGTATTCGCGAGGATTTGAGTGGCTTGGGTTCGTCATTGAACCAAGCGTCGTAACGGTGGTCTTAGTCCAAGCTCAACAGAGAATGGTGCTCGTATTGCTGTAAGCGCTAAAAGTAACTGTGTCCTAATGCAGTTTTCTCACGCACTGGTGCACTATTAAATTGTTTTCCTCTTAACCGTACTGTATCTCCACTTTCTGATCCAACCTTTTTAAGTGCCAACAACAGATACTATTGTAAACATACTTGTGGGCTGAATGTTGTGGGCCAAGGCGTGGTCGTGGAGAAGGAAAATGACGAGAACGTCGCGAACGTTCTATTGTGCTTACCACCGTTTCAAGCCTCAAGTTAGAGGGAATTTGTAACAACACTGGCTAGGCTCCATACTCATAGTAGTTGAAGGACAATCAAAATGGCCTCGCCTCTCGTGTCTTCGTCGAGGAAAGGGGAGGGAAGGGGAATCCCGGAATCCTGTACCGCGTGACGCAATGCCAGTGGCTGCCAGTGGGGGCATGGGGTCCGAGTCATTGGCGGACAGTGGTGGTGCGTCGAGGTTCCAATGGCATATACTGCTACTAGTCACAGGCATGGGCTCGGGAAGTAACATGGCGGTGTGCTCGGCACCTAATCCGAGACACCCGAAGAGTGCGTTGCATAACCAAACCCTCGCTGTTGTACTGTTACTACTGTAGTTGAATCCCCACTTATGGCCTAACTTGTATCCCAATCATATACTAGCGGCGGTGGCATGTCGTTGATTCTTAACCGAACACTCTACAAAGTTGAAACGCATACAAACTTACATAAAGAGACATCACTTCTCTAAAGCGCAATTTAAATCTACGTCTTGCTCAAAGGTGCTTAAGTTGTAGAAATCTTCTTCTTCAGCTTCTTCATACCGGACCTCATTGGTTTCTTCGCGTTGTAAGGCAAGCTACCTGGCTGAGCCCGAAACTGTCAATTTATTATCTCGATCATCCTCATGCCACCTCGTTGACCGGGTCCGTATTGTTTTGCCTATCCTGCATATGCTTTTATTCTCTTTACGAGTACTCGTTTCGCCTTTCCTTTTCAGCTTAGGTACTATCTTCTGTACTTAAACCGGCATGTTTCCAGGAAATAAGAAGAATCGTTTTCCCCCCGAGTTAGTATTCGCGTTTTGTATTCCCTTCGTCCCAAGAGTCAGGCCGCCGAGGCACTTGAAGGACCAGTCCTGTCACCCACTTTAACCTCTTACCTCCCCCCCTTTTGGAGTTGGATCACGCTCTGCCACACGACTCTCACGCACGCACTTTCGAGCGCGTACAGCGTAAAATACTTGGGCTAGTCTCCTCCCTCCTCGACATCCATTTCTTCTTCATTCCATTCCTCACCATAACCACTTGTATATTGATCATCGTTATAACCACCACGATCTGAATAGTATTCTGCTTGAGAATTGTGAGGGACGAAGCGTCCCCAAATCTTAATGTCCTGGATTTCAGCAGGACCCAAGATGTTGACTACGATTTCGCCAAGAAGTCGAACAGCATGGCTGGTCGCACGGCATGTGTGCAAGTCGAGCGTCTCCAATGGAACCCCTTGCTCCACGCGCTTCATGAGTATGTCGCATAGACTGAATGTCATGGGTCCACTTAATTCAGCGTCAATCAGATCGAGTGTTGTCAGCGACGGGAGCAGCGGGCACTCGCGCCCGCTATTGTCTTGCAGCAGCATCTCTCTGAATCCGCGCGCTGCTGGGGGCGCCAGTCGCACGCGCTGGAGTAGGGACCACCGCGGCGTATGACGGAGCCAGAGCTGATTGTCGAGTGGTGTGACCCGTTGCGCAGTGAGTGTCACGAGGCTGTCAAGGGGGAGGGTCGCGATGGCAATGTCGAGGATCTCACGTTCCACACGGGAACGGAGCTCTCCAACGTCCCCTGATGGAAAGTGCGACGCGTGCAGAAAGCGTCACGGGTGGCCAATCGTATAGGTTATGCACCCCAACGTCCATACCAGGCTTGGGCCATGCAAGGATTCTGCGAGCCTCGAACTGCTACGGATGAGCATGCTCTGCAGAGGCTGGGTGTCCTGGGGTCCGTGGGCGTTTTGCGCGACATAGTCAAGCAATTTTGTTGTTTCTCCTCCATGACGAGACTGTGCTGTGACACAATGGTGAGAGCCGGTAGGACGAAATGTGCAAGCGCAAGTGCACAATCCTCGGCAAAGGCGGAGATATCTAAGTGTGTGAGGGATGGAAGTGTGACGGTGCGCTCGATGTTAAATGTGTTGGGATTAATAGTTGGGCAGGCATACAACTTGGGGATGGCCCAGTAGAGGACAAGCCTCTTTAGTTCCGGCATCTTGCTAGAGCATCCAACCACTCTGCGAGCCTCGGCATCGGATTCTCGTATGATGTCGCGTGTATCTCTAGATATCTGAGGCCTTTCAAGAGCGGTGACCCCCAACCAATATCACAATTGCGGATCTCAAGGGAAGAGAGCCTAGGGGTGGTACCATCGAAATTTTGTAAGGGATAGAGACTTGTGACCAGCCTACTCCAGCGGCAGTGGACAGGGACAGGGAAAGGTGTTCGAGAGTCGGAGCAGGTGAAGAAAGTCCATAAAGCGTCCTGCGAAGATTGGGAGCCCCTGCGTGAATGCTAAGGTAGCGTGTGTGGGAGACATGGGGAAAAAAGCACTTTTTCGAAAGCACCATACCGAACATTGTCCCAGTGACCGACGGGAAACCGTGCCACCAAATGCAGGGGTGTGTTCTTCGCGCGAGTGAGAATCTCAGCTGCGCCGGCCGCACTGACGGTAGTGAAATCGACGTGACTCCAGAAGTGCAGTTGATTGAATGCGATCTCCCGCCATCGGTGACAGACGTGGGCCACATGTAGCCATGCTAGACAGTCTAGCTGGTCTGGCTTTCTGCCCAGTCTAAAGGGGGAGGATACAGCAGGTACACGCAAAAGGGAGAATATAGTTCGATGACTTCTGTAGGTAGAGATGAGATAGGTGCAAGTGCATTACGGGCCTCACGGCGCTGCCTAAGACGTGCTAGGACGGACTCTCGGATGGTCTCCTCCAATGATTTGATTTCGATATCGATAGCTTGCCGCAGGTATTCCCGAGGATTTGTCTTGCTTGGGTCCATCAAAAAAACTAGCGGCGTGTCAAAGATGAAAATACGCTCTGGGCCGTAATATAACCAACCTCATTTTCACACGGGCCATCAAGTGAGTTTTCCTCTGGTTCGTCATGTAATATTGCTATAATGTGCATGTTATACACCGGCAAGTAGCGCACACATACACACACACACTTTTCTCTCATCCTTGTGCACCGTGTGCGAATTGTGAGCTTCTCTGGTCCCTGGAGCTTCCCTTCCCTGGTGCTTGCGCTTGGACTAGTAGAGTGCACAAAACATTCGATGGACTCATAGCTTTTACCCTGATGTAGGACTACCAGGTACATTGAAATTGAAGTCATGAACTCACCCGCAGACTGAAGAAGCACGCCGACGTTGCTCCCCGTTTACTGTGTGGGAAAGTTGGATCGGAAAACTGAGTTGATTAGGGTTAGGGCCGTAGGGTGTGATGCATATGGTGCGTAACAGCCACGCTGTCACATGTCACACCGCCTCATTGCCAACTCCGAGTCATGCAATGGACTCATGCTGTTCTTTGGTTTGCTGACTCGTTTCGATAAGTACGACAATACATGACCTAGAGCTTTGAGTTCGACCTACTGTATTCAACTTCAGTAGCTAGACTCTTGGCTTTACGAGTACAATTCCCCTTTTCTTGTGCATCATCTACTCCGCGGTCTGATTGACTTGCATTCGCTTCGAACGAATCTGAATACGCCTTACTGAGCGTGACACCCGCAGTCGACAGAGGGTAGGAAGAAAAACAAGCCACCCTGCTGACCACGTCGATGATGGACCCGAGCGAGGCGAATTCTCGGGAATACCAATCATTGGATTCGGAAAAGTCCATCTGTGCATCGAGGTGTAACTTGGATGCGCCTGTATCCTTCTTGTCTCTACCTACCGAGATCATCGACTTCATAATCTCCTTTTTGCGTTTACCTGTTGGTACGTCTCCCATAGACGGGAAGTCAGCCCATCGTCTAGCAGGGCTATCGGTTACCCATACTTGTCGTCGATTGCGTGAGATTGCGCTCAATCAACCCCTCTTCTGGAGTCACGTCGATGTCACCAACCTGAGTGTGACCGGCATGACTGAGATACTCGCTCGGGCCAAAAATACACCCCTACATTTGAAGGCAATGCTTACTCACAGTCACTGGGACGATGCTCGGTATTGCGCATTCCAAAAAGAACTCCAGACCCGGGTCTCCCACATTCGCAAACTTGTCGTTAGCGTAGAATCTCCTCATTTTAGAGGTACACTTGAAGGACTTACATCACCTGCTCCCACTCTTGAGTACCTCGAGGTGTCCCATCTCGGTTCCACTAGACCGTTCTCAACACTCATACCTGAACGTCTCTTCGATGGCACCACCCCCAGGCTCTCTCACCTCATTCTCCGCGATTGCAACATCAGCTGGAAGTCACCGCTGTTAAGAGGCCTCACACACCTCAATATACGCAGACCTTCCAGAGACGCCAGACCGAGCCTCGAGGGATGGTTAGATGCTCTAAACGAAATGCCACGACTAAGGAGACTTATCCTCGAGTCGGCTTCCCCGATTTCTCGGTCTTCCGTTGAGGTCACCGGCCAGCGCATCGTCACACTCCCCTTCCTTAAACGCTTGCATATACGCGCAGATGCGAAGGATTGTGCGCTCTCACTTGCTCATCTCGATCTACCTGCTCTCACTTGGCTATACCTCACACCAATGTCTGATCATCAGGACGGACTCGACGTGCTAAGATTCCTTCCCTACATCACGCGACACACCCACGGAGCCCAGGATACCCGACCACTCCGGAGCGTCCTCTTCTCCAGTAATGGGAAGCACATAGACATCCTTGCGTGGCCCAAGCCCAATATCTACGTCGATGTGGACGACAAGCCCGCCTTTCTCAAAGCCGCAGACACTACACGTGTGGTGCTCTCTATAAGATGCGAATACGCGTATGATTCTGCTACCCACGGCCAGGTCCTTGATGCGGTGATGGCGGCCCTTCCCTTGGATAACGTTGTGACGCTCACTGCCCACACACGGATTTGCAAGAAGGTCTGGTTCAGTCGCGAGTCGCGGAGAACCCAGCTTGATCACGTGCGATTGGCAGCTTCTGCAGCGCGCAGTGGACTGAGAGATCTGCTGCTGGGGCTGGACAAGGGCGGGCGCGAGAGCCCGCTGCTCCCATCGTTGACAAAGCTCGTCCTGATTGACTTTTCGTTAAGTGATAGCAATGTCTATTCTTTGTGTAACGTGCTTAAGAAACGCGTGGAGCAAGGAGTACCATTGGAGGTGCTTGACATGCGCACGTGCCGTGCGACCAGGCATTGGGTTCAGATGCTTGGTGAAATCGTGGCCGATCTCTGGGGTCCCGAGCACTTCGACACCGTATATTCTGGAGTAGACTATCTAGATTACCCGGATTCGGCTGTCAACCACTAAGAGGCCTCGTACTCTTCTTATGTTCTCTTACTGATATTTTCTTCTCCGTCCATGATCTTACTTCGACTTGCAGAACAAGAGCGTCGCCGTTTTATTTAGCCCTCTCCTTCCTTCGCAATCTCAATAGCTTTTTCCAACTTTCGGACCCTGGCCTTTTATTCTACAGCGCGCCAAGTTTTAGTCCACACCCCCTCATCTTTCTTGCATCAGACACCGACTGTGCCCCACTCCTTTCCATGTTTTCATATTCGTTTTTGTATCCATGCATACATTGCTCATTCCTCTTGTCCCCGTGGCCCCACACCCTGGCCGATTTCATCCGCTGCTGGCACGCACGGAGGGTTTCTCCTGAAGGTAGCTCAGAGACGAAACAGTTGATTGTACAGTATGTAGTGGTCGTCCTTTAAATACGGGTGTGGAACCTGGCCAGCCCAGGTGTTCCCAATTTCCTCGAGCACTTGGAGCACTGCAGTTGAGGTACAAGTAGAACTTGATGAAATCCAGAATTTTTTCAGTTGCCTTCTTCATGATTCGGCTGGCAACTCCTAAGCCATTCAAATCAGAAATAGTGTCTGCAAATGACAGGCAGTTACTGTTGAAGGTTCAACGAATGGGTTTCCGAGGACTCGGAGTGGGGGTCGCTAGCAAGTCGTCTGGAAGACAAAATATAAATAACGTGTAATGTATTTACGGTTTGCGAAAAAAAAATTGACATCGAAAACGTGGAAAGGAGTGGGGTAAGACAGTGGTAAGACAGAATTTGATGCAAGAAAGATTAAGGGAGGTGTATGGATGAAAACTCGGCGCGCTGTAGAATAAAAGGCTAGGGTCTGATCGAGGATGTTACATTTCGAATAGGCAAGTCGAAAAAGTTATTGTGATTGCAAAGGAAGGGGGAGAGGGGTAAATCAAACGACGACGCTGTTACTCTGCAAGTCATAGTAAGATCATGGACGGAGAAGAAAAGATCGGTAACAACAAGAGTCCGAGTCCTCTAAGAGTAGTCCGGGTAGTCGATATCCGAATCCGGGTAATCTAGATAATCTACTCTAGAATATACGGTGTCGAAGTGCTCGGGACCCCAGAGATCGGCCACGATTTCACCAAGTTCCTGAACCCAATGCCTAGCCGCACGGCACTTGCGTATGTCAAGCACCTCCAATGGTACTCCTTGCTCCACGCGTTTCTTAAGCACGTTGCACAGACTCGGAGTGTACGCCTTGCTAGTACTTATCCCAAAGTCAATCAGGACAAGTTTTTTCAGCGATGGGAGCAGCAGGCTCTTGCGCCAAGGGCAACCCAGCTGGCGCAGCACCATATCTCTCAGTCCGCCGCACGCTGCAGAAGCTGCCAGTGCCAATCGCACATTCTCAAGCTGGTTCCTCTGCGACTAGTGACTGAACAAGACCTTCTTGAAAATCCGTGTGTGGGCAGTGAGCGTCACGATGTTGTCCAGGGGAAAGGCCGCCATCACCGCATCAAGGACCCGACCTAGCAGAATTATACGCCCATTCGCACAGTATGGAGAGCACCACACGTGCAGTGTCCGTGGCTTTGAGAAAGGCGGGCTCGTCGTCTACATCGACGTAGATATTGGGCATGTACCACGCAAGGATGTCTATGTGCTTCCCATTGCTGGAGAAGAGCATGTTTCGGACTCGGAGTGGCCGGGTGTCCTGGGGTCCGTGGGTGTGTCGCGTGATGTAAGGAAGGAATCGTAGCACGTCGAGTCCGTCCTGATGATTAGAAATTGGTGTGAGGTATAGCCAGGTGAGAGCAGGTAGTAGGTCAAGATGAGCAAGTGAGAGTGCACAGTCTCTTGCATCTGCGCCTATATTTAAGTGTGTAAGGAAGGGGAGTGTGACGGTGCGCTGGCCAGTGGATTCTGGCAACGGAAGACCGAGAAACCGGTAAGCCGACTCGAGGACAAGCATCCTTAGTCGTGGCATTTCTTCTGGAGCATCTAACCACTCCTCGAGGCTCGGCGTCTCTGGAAGGTCTGCGTATATTGAGGTGTGAGAGGCCTCTTAACAGCGGTGACTTCCAGCTGATGTTGCAATCGCAGAGAATGATGTGAGAGAGCCTGGGGGTGGTGCCATCGAAGAGACGTTCAGGGATGAGTGCTGAGAACGGTCTAGTGGAACCGAGATCGGACACCCCGAGGTACTCGAGAATGGGAGCAGGTGATGTAAGTCCTTCAAGTATATCTCCGAGACGAGGAAACTCTGCGCTGATGGCAAGTTAGCGAATTTGGGAGACGCAGGCTTGGAGTTCTTTTTGGAATGCGCAATACCGAGCATCGTCCCAGTGACTGTGAGTAAGCATTGCCTTCAAATGTAGGGGTGTATTTTTGGCCCGAGCGAGTATCTCAGCCATGCCGGTCACACTCAGGTTGGTGACATCGACGTGACTCCAGAAGAGGGGTTGATAGAGCGTAATCTCGCGCAATCGATGACAAGTATGGGCAACCGATAGTCCTGCTAGACGATGGTGTGATGTACCAGTCAAACGCAAAAAGGAGATTATGGTGTCAATGATCTCAGTAGGTAGGGACGAGAGGGATGCAGGTGCATTACACCTCAATGTACTGATGGACTCTTCCGAGTCCAATGGTTGGTATTCCTGAGAATTCGCCTCGCTTGGGACCATCATTAATGGGGTCAGCGCGGGCTGCAGGGTGTGCCTCCTACCTATCAACTTACAACCCTAACCCTAATGGCCTACCCAAGTAAACTGAGGGACGCACCTTCGTCGTGAGTAAGTTCATGAGATCAATTTAGATGTACCTGGTAGTCCTACATCAAGAGCAAGCTATATCGCATTTTTTGTGTACTCCACCAGTCCAACTGTCCAAGCACGAGCACCATCATCAAGGAAGGGAAGCACACAATTCGCACACAAAAATGAGAGAAGAAAAGAGAGAGCGTGTATGTATGCGCTAATTGTACAACATGCACATTATAACAATATTACATGACGAACCAGAGAAAAACGTACTAGGTGGCACTGGCGGGGGGGCAAAGTCATTCGGAAGACCAAAAAAAAAAAGAACTTGTAATGTATGCATGGTTTGCGAAGAAAAAAATTGAAAAGTGAAATTGAAAACGTGGAAAGGAGTGGGGTAAGACGGACTTTGATGCAAGAAAGATTAAGGGAGGTGTATGGATGAAAATTTGGCGGACGGTAGAATAAAAGGCCAGGGGATGTTGCATTGCGGCGTGTATGGAGAATGTAAGAGTTGTAAAAGAAAAAAAATTGCCTAGAAAGAGAGTGGGGTAATAAAACAACGACGGAGTCACTCGTGCAAGTCGATGTCAAGATCATGGAACCAGGAAAAGAACACAAAAAAACCCTGACGGAACGAATTGCGATATGTCCAGAAAAAGAACTGCAACGGCATCAGCAAGCAGCCACAACGCGAACTAAAAACATACACGCACCGTCATGAACGACCAGGACCCTTCCAACTCGACGGCGGCGAAACGACCCCAACGAGCCCAGGCGCCTCTCCCCGCTTCTTCATGCCGCCCGCTGCGCTCGCAGCCGGACCAGCACCGGCGCGCAGCTGTCCGCCTCCGGACGACGGCGCCGTCCTCGTCCGCTGCCTCGCACCTTCCCGCTTCGGCACCCCGGATGAACCAGCACCATTGCCTCCACCGCCCTGACCATGCTGCTGCGCTGAACTCTGCCGGAAGCCGCGCGATGTGCGATCTCTTGGCGCGCCGAACGATTCGCCATAGACGCTATTCGTCGTCGACCAGCCCATACCGCCTCCGGCTTCGCTCGCGGCATATACGCTCCCCGCGTACATCGAGCGCGCTGCTGAGCCGCCAGCACCGCCGCCCATGGGCCAGGCGCCTTGAGGCATGCCGAAGGGGTTTACGCCCATGTTCGTGTTCATGTTCATGCCCATGCCTAGCACGCTCGTTGAGGTGGCCATGCTCGAGCGATTACCGCCGCCCCACCCGCTGATCGCGCTGCCGCGTTCCCATTCATCGCCCGCTTCGCGCATTGCCTGTTGTGCGACCGCCATCTGGTATGTTTGCTTTGCGATCATCATGGCCTGTTGGTGCGCCACGAACATGCGCGGGTCGACCATCCCCACGCCGGGACCCATGCCCATGCCCATGCCCATGTTCATACCGGCAGGCATGTTCATCCCGCCACCCATACCCATACCCATACCGGCACCGGCGCCCGCACTGAGCAGATCTTGCATCGAGAGGCTGCCAAGCGGGTTCGCGAAGGGTTGCTGGGCACCGGTAGCTGGGTTCCATTGACCTTGTAGGCCCATCGGGGGAACGGCGGACGGGAATGGCACGTTGCGGTTCGTGCCCATGCCCATCGCCATGCTCATCCGTGGAGGGATGTTCATTGGCCGGGCTTCATCTTCGTCTTCGTCGCCATCGTCATCGTCGTCATCTTCGATGGGACCGGTACCGTTGATGACTTTGCCGAGCTGTGGGGAAGAATACAGCTGTTAGCTATAAATAGCGGCGTAACCACTCAGAGAACGTACCTCAATAGCAGCCTTCGCTTCGGTTCTCCGCCGCTCTTTGCGCTTCTCCTCGGCTTTGCGTTCACGATTGCGGAGGGCAGTCTCCTCGTCGCTCGAATCCGCGGCGACAACAGGACCGCCGTGACTTGACCGACCAGCGACGTTGCTCCTCGTCTCTCTCCCGTTCTCTATCTCATCCACAAACGTGACGCTCACGCGCTTCCGATGACCGGGACCGGGACCGAGTCGCCCGGATGCGCCGGCGCCAGCACCGAGTTCGCTCCCATCGCGAGGCGTCGCGGGCATGCGGCTGCTGCTCGATTCACCCGCCGAACTTGCGGGACTGCTGTCGCGTATGGCGAACGGTTTCCGCAGCGGCATCGCGGGGCCGCTGCTTGCGCCATAACGACCCATGGACGGTGACGATGACGCGGAGGAAGGTGGCGGGGTCACACGAATGTTGGAGACGGTGACTCCCGCAGATACGACGCGGGATCGTTGCTGGGGACGAGGCACCGGGAGGGACTCTTCTCTTGCAGGCTTTGAGGGTCCACTGCGGACGACGCGCACCGTGGCCTGTGGGTCTTGCTGCTGCTGCTGGGCCTGCCGCTGCTGGCCGTTCCTCGCTTGGTCTGCTGAGCCCGACGCGGCGGGGCGCGGGCTCGGCCTGTTGTTCGTTTCTTCGATAGCTTGATCGAGCGCGGCGAGGGTTCCCACTGATGGATTGGACGCATGTGAAGTCGGGCGCGATGTCACCGTGAACGAAGGTGGGTCATGGCGCTCGCGGATAGGCGTTGGGGTGATGTGAGGAATCGGTGCGTCGCTCGACGCCGAAGACGATGGAGGAGGTTGGTATGAGGAGTCATACTTCAAAGGCGTCGTGTCAATCCTGACCACACCGGGAGACCTGAGAATCCCCGGCGAAGACTTGAAACCTTTCGGCTTGAGTGGTGGCGACGCAGACTTGGTCCGAGAACGAGGGGGAGGGGGGGTTACGGTGGAAAGTGCGGGGGATTGAGGGCGTGGGTTGACAAGTATCGTGGGAGGGATGAACGCTTCGTCTTTAGAATCAGACGTGGATTCAGGCGACAACGGACGTGAGGGCTGAGAGCCGCTGATCCCACTGGCTATCGCGGACAACCTCTCCCCGAAACCGTAAGACGTCTTGCGAGGCCGCATTAACGGCGAATCGTCCTTGGCAACAGCCTGAGACGAGTCTCTCGACGGCTCTGGGGTACGGATAGGTGGAGCAGTATTTTCCCCAACCAATGTTCCAATATCGATGAGTGGCTTTGTTGGACGACGGGCGGGTGATTTGGAAGCGCCAGACGTGGAACTTCCCGGGCGAGGAGGGGGGAGGAGAGAGGCAAGAGGTTCATCCTCGGAAGATAATGACGAAGATGATGACGACGATTCCTCTTCAGAAGAACTAGACGCCCGCGATTGCGTCCGCGTGGGTTGTGACCGTTGTGTCACCTTAGAGGCTGGGAAGAGTGTTCAAACAATCAACAAACAAACATTGATGAAATATGACCGAAAACGGACCAGCAGAGTGCTTGGAAATCATCGATGTTCGGTTCCCCGCGGCATCTGCCACAAGCGCTGACGCCGAGACGCTACCGCGCTTGTGTGAGTAGACGCTCGAATTGCGACTCGTCCTGCCGAGAACCTCGACCCTCTTTGAGGGCTGAGGGGGTAGTGCTGGCCGGCTGGGACTTCCCGAATGGACGCCATGGCCCACGTCGGACCTTGCAGAACTGAACGCCGCAACAAGGGAAGTGCGATGTCCAAGCTCGGACTGCGTACCCCCAGCAGACCGACTAGTAACCGTGCGCTTGCGGTTAGGCCGCAACGTGGCTTCTTCTTCATCACTCTCCTCATCGCCTTCATCAGAAGAGTCGGAGGAACTTGCACTGGCTGACAAGAACGGTGGGGCAGTGGTAATACGCGTTGGTGGGCTGCGAGACACAGACGGGCGGGGTTCTGAGGCCGTGTTGGGAAGCGGTGGGGATGTGCCGAGCGTAGACAAGCGTTTGCGGCTCCGTACTTGGCCCGACGTAAGGGAGCTGTCACGGTCACCCGGCGATGACGGGACAGGGGAGTTTGCGGCGCTGCGCCGTGCCTGGACTTCTCGAAACGCGGCCACAGATATGCGCTGAGATGAGTCGCTTGCATTGCTATCTCCGCGTGGGCGAGGACGAGCTGGCGGGTCTAAATAATCTAGTGGAGATGTATCTGGATTAGGAGATGTAGAAAGAGGTGACGTGACGTGGCGGAAGGCTTTCAAGTTGAATGAGTCGGCAGCTGAAGATGGGAGAGCCGAGGAAGACCTGGAGGGGAGAGCTGTGACTGGAGGTGTCGGGATAGAAGGCTTCGACTTGGTGCGACCGCGAGGGCGTGCCCATGCGAATAGACCGCCCTTGTTGGACGGCTTGGGCGGTTGCAGAGGAGAATAAGATGGCATATGAGAGTCAGGATTGCTCATCGTCTCATAATGTCGTGTCATATCTGAAGAACCTTGGCGAGAGTGTGGGAATGGGGAATCCTGAGGGAGCGAGCGGGTAGATAAGGCATTGTGTGGGTCCGCATAAGAACCGAAGATAGCTGAGCGCGAGGGAGGTGGGCGTAAAGAGGGTGAGTCAGATAACGAAGACTCGATAGAGACTTTGTGGTCCTCTTTTGCCGGGCGCACAGGGGGAACGGAGCTTTGGGCGGTGCTAGAGAGCTTCTTGGAGTTAGACTGCTTCCTGCGAAAAGGCATCTTTAATTTTGTAGTGGAGGAGCTGGCGCCACTGGTGGAAGAAGACGAGGCTAGCGGATAAGAGGTTGTCGAAGGAGTGGAAGGCGAGTCAATGTCGGCGAGGACATAATCCGTGTCGAGGGACAACTGTGAGCCTTCCAGCTTCTCAGAGTTTTCGGCGATGCTTGGGGATGTCTTCGCCGTCGAGGTTGGAGGAACGCCTGCCGGTGACTTTGGTGTTGAAAGAGGACTGCCTGAAGTGGCTGCATTCCGTCGTGCCTTTGAGCTGTCGCGTCTTGAGAAAAGGCCAAAAAATCCAGGGGCCATGAAGGTTTTTTTACGATGTGTTTTTTGAAGGATGGAATATAAGGAGAAGGAGGAAGAGGAAGTAGAGGGGTCGCCCAGGTGGCGATGTACGATGACATGCGCTTGCCGCAACCTCAACTCGGCCAAGACATGCTATCGGCTTATCCGGCCCGACGATACAACCCCCGGCCCGCGGACCAACGAACAAATCTGGACTTGGCATTCACGCATTCGCTCCTTCTATGAGCCATCTCTCACACACGTGTCCGAATTCTACCGGCACGGGAGACTGCTCTGGGCGAGTGTAATCCCCGTGTACGGTGAGAACATCGACAGCCTCACAAAGGCCTGGCATAGCTGCCCCACTGTCTGGACCATAGCAACCGCATGCAGGTCTAACGCTCCCACCTCCGGTAAATGCGCACGATTGCCGCTATCCACGCCTCTCCGGGGTCGCTCGGGGAACGTCCAGGCCGAAGTTGGCTGTGGTTCCAAACCTGCATATCACCACCCCCATCACTTCTTATGGTACGCGAGACGGTGATAGCCGTTCGATGCACAGCCTCTAAAGGTCCCGTCTCATTTAGAACCAGTCCGGTGTCGTCGTGCAGCGGGATCGCAATTAATCACTTATGCCGCGGCATTGTGTGTGGCTCATCGAACGATTGACGAGGCCTCCTGCGCCCGTTCAGCCTGCCTGGACGACTCTTTACGTCGGCGTGAGAAATTTCATTTCTTTCACTCGGAGATAAACACAACTTACATGGCACACGTGTTCAGTTACGCTCCAAGTTTGGGATTAATATAAGAGCCAACGAAGCGAGATGAGACTCACGCTTCGCAAGGATCAGGTGAAATCGCAGGAAATGAGCGCTTGGTCGCCGAAACGCGTTGTGGTGACGAGGAAGAAGCAACGGAATATACGAGCACCGCACAGCATTTTGAGCAGATCCTCACGGAGATCACTTGCGCCGTCGCCGCTACACTCTGACATCACAAAACGAAGCTCCAGACGGATTGCACCTCCTGAGAGAAGTCTTCACCGGCCAGAAGCGCCATATTCACCGTCCACACAATCAACCGGTTTGATCAGCGTGTTGTCCTTTGATGGTGATTAATTATAGCGCTTACGGACCCGTAATTGTAATGAAATATAACGCCACCTTGCTTGATACAGTAAGGGTCCTGTAATGAGTATCAGAGTAACTTACGACCCAAGTATGCCCGCGGTGGCTGCAGCCGACATTTGGGTTGTCATAAGACCGTACTTGGACAATCCGTATTAAAGTGACGTACTGAGAATAGCGGGGCGACGACGAACCTTGTATCTAGGTAACTCCCTGAACTTGTTTTCTTAGCATCTTGAGGACGAAAATAAAGTCATCGTTGATTGTTCCAATGGTAACATCACCAATGCTACGTGGTAGAGAATTTAGAAGAAAAAAAAAAAGAAGCGAGGTAGAGAATCGTACGAGGCAACAAACACGCCAAGGTTTTCGTAAGCTATCACATGGACCGTGGCGGGAACTGACTTGGTAGAACTGATAGCTGCTATGTCTCACTACGTCTCGCTGAAAAAGGATGCCATGGCAACGACTAACAATGGTGCGGATAAGGCTCCTACAGTATTCCTTTGACTGACAGCTGACAGACGGGATCAGCAGGGGCATTGAACGCCGCAAATGCGTAAGAAGGCTCACGATGCCATAGGCGGACCATGAAGAAATTCCGAAGCTGCAACTACGTCAGCCATAGGGCACATCCCACATACCAGAGAAACATGTACGTCGCGATGGCCTTGTTGCCTACTGAAATTAAGCCCCGCGGCAGATGCTTATTGGCACAAGCAATACTAACTCGCCGATGGCGCAATCACAAGCTACAATACAGAGAGCACACGGTTTCAGTGTCAGAGATCGGAAATTATATGCCAGGGTGATCGATGATCGGTGATCGATAATCACTCACATTCAGACTATAAGAATGGTCTGCCAGTTTGCGGTTTGCAGTCATGAGGCAACTTCACTCAACTACCAGAACAGATCCAGGAGGAATAGCCCTTCGGAGCTCAGGTTCGAACATAAGCACCACAACACCAGCGACCTACATCAAGTAGAATGGTAATCGAAATCGTTCACCCACCGCATATAATGGAAGGGTGAGCTCACCAACGTGCACGGGCACGTGCGGCCCCTCGCGCCACTCGTAAAAATACGAATAAGTCCGAAGGAACAGGATGCCGTACAGCCTTCCCAGCATGGTCGGACCTAGAGCGAAGCATTTCTGAAGGAGAACCTACGCCTCATTGGCAATGAGCCCGATCAGGATCATCCCCATCGTCGTGTTCAAGTTGGCATTGGGGCCAGCTCCTTCACAGTACAAGACCCCAAAAAAAACCCAGTTGTTCCAGCAGATGCGAGTAACCAAAGACCAGTCGGGGCACGAGAAGCAGCCATTTCGGAAACCGCACTGTACGCCTGCACCACCTGGGGCGTGGCTGCGCCCCTGGAGATAAAAGATGAGATCGACTTTCGGTGGAAGATCTCTAGTGCGAAGTTCAAGGCGAAGTTAGAACGTCTGGCCCCGTGGTTAGGGAAAGGAAATATTAAATACTCGGAAATGCCCTTGAGGACTGCACCGCAGAAAGCAAGGTTCGAACTGTCGCGAGTGTTACGAACAAATCAGCCGATATGGCGAAGTTAAGAGGAACAACAACGCAGGCGAGAGGGTTAGCGGGGTCCGAGACGAAGGTAAATCGAGAGACTATCGAAAGCGAAAATTGAGATAAACAAAGAACAAACAAACATCAATTTAACTTTTGACAATGAACCCACCACATCAGGCATATTCTTCTCGGGAATGCGAACAGCAAGCCATCGATGCTGAAATCAAATCATTAGAGGAGTCCGTCCTAGCATTAAAGCGTCGCCGTAACGCACTTTCACCCATCTCGTCTCTACCTACCGAGGTCATCACCATCATATTCTCTTATTCTCGTTTACCTAGTACATCATCGATCTCATCTCTACCTACTGAAGTCATCGACGACCTATTCCAGTCATGCCGCTTACCTGGTATGGCACCACCGGGTAGATCTCCAGAGCATTGTCTGGCATGGCTACGTGCAGCGCATGTCTGTCATCAATGGCGCGAGATTGCACTCAATTACCCACTCTTTTGGAGTCACGTCGATTTCACCAACCTAACTTTGGCCGGCGGACCTGAGATACTTGCTAGAGCGACGAAAGCTCCCCTGCATTTGGAGGGGAGCTTTCCCACCAGCCGTAACTGGGACCATACAAGGTTTAACGCATTCGAAGAGGAGATTCAGAGTCGGGTCTCTCAGATACGCTACCTTAGTATTAACGCTGGATGCTCCCGTCTTCAAAAGATCATTGGAGGACTCACCTCACCTGCTCCAACTCTCGAATACCTTTCACTAGCCCAGCTGCCGCCCATTGCGGCATCATGGCGAGTATCTGTCCATGACACACTCTTCGGTGGCACCACCCCTAGGCTCACTTCCCTCCGACTTCGCAATTGCGACTTCAGTTGGAAGTCGCCGCTCTTGAAAGGCCTCAGATGCCTCGATGCACACATAGAGTCTGGATTTGAGAAGCCGAACGTCGCGGATTGGTTAGACGCTCTACGCGAAATGCCAAACCTGGAGAAGCTGATCCTTCACACGAGTTCCCCGACTTTTCTCCACTCTCCATTTGCATTTGACTTCAAGCGGGTTGTCTCACTTCCCTCTCTTACACACTTGGATATCTTCGACGATACGAGGAGTTTCGCACGCGCCCTTTCTTTTCTCTGCCTGCCGGCTCTAACAAAGCTGCGCGTTACATTGGAGTTTAGGAACACAAACCTGAGCAACATGGAGGATGTTTTTCAGTCTCTCTCGCAACATGCCAACGGACCCCAGGACACTGAGCCTCTGCAGAGTGTGCTCACTTATGGCGAAAGGACTTGTGCAAAGATTCTTGCGTGGCCCATGCCCGATTTCGACGTCGATTCGCATGACCCGTTCGCCTTGCTCTCCGTGGCACTCTCTGCGCGCGTCGCACTCTCCACCAGGGGCAAATATACCCGAGAACAAAATCTTCACCTCGACAGTGCGATGACTGCCCTTCCTCTGGGAATCGTGACGCTCACAGCACAACACCGCTCATGCCTCGACGATCACTTCTGGCTCCGTAACGCGCCGAAGTGGCCCCTGCTCCGGTGTGCGCGACTTTCACTCTTAGAGGCGCGTGGGTTCATCGAGATGCTGCTGGAAGCGACCGGGGATGGCGGGTACCCACTGCTCCCGTCACTGACAACGCTGGTCCTGCTTAACATCCCATTAAGTGGACGCAGGACACAGCGTCTATGCGACGCACTTATGAAGCGCGTGGAGCAAGGGGTTCCGTTGGAGACGCTCGACTTGCGCACGTGTCGCGCAACTACGTACACCGTTCAGCTGCTTAGTGAAATTGTGGTCGACGTCTGGGGTCCCACAGAAGCCTCTGAGACCAAGGAATTTGTCTCATGGGGCTCTGCACGTCGTGGACCCTTCTTCCCCGAATGCGAAGATAGTTCCGGACAAGAGGACTATTCTGATAACGATTCAGACGATTCACATACAAGTGGTTATGGTGAGGAATGGGGCGATGAAGGAATAGATGTAGAGATGGAAGAAGATGTCGAGGAAGGAGAGGACTACTACTCAGATATGGGGGTCGACTAACCAATTTACTTCCAAATCATACCGTGGTTATGTCTCACTAGTATTTTTGGAGGGCCCAAGGTCCTCTCTGGGACGCTACAAATATTTGAATCGCGTTCAAAGTTGCTAATTTTAAAAAATCGTCGTTAAAACCGTCCTCACGCCGAAGAGAGTTCGAAACTAGGCGATCGAGGAGACAACAATGAGACAGACAATACTCAGGATCGAGCAAGCAGAAGAGGGGAAAACAAAATATATTGGCATAAGTTTGGACATGCATGAGATATGGGAGAAACAACGTAGAATGAAAGAAGAGAAAAAGGTAATCGGCAGCTACTAGATGGTTTTGTGCAAGATATGCTTTGAGAAATCGAACAAAGAGCCCCAGGAGACATTATCGCCCTTCCGAGCTCGAACATAGGTACCACAAAACCGTGACCTACGTCAAGTAGAATGGTAATCGAAATGATTCACGCACATCGTACGACGGAACGGTGAGCTGTTGCGTGTTACGAACAATAATGGATAATCCTTTGCTTAAAAGGGGTTATTATTTCCAAAATTATTTAAGTTATATTGTGCTGCCCAGGCCAAAGTACAGTAACAATGTTATTTTAAATACTTTCGGACTTGCTTTCGGACATAACTGGAGCCTTTTTACGTAAAGGACTAATTTCTAATTGTTCAAGTATTCTTATTTAAAATTAACTGATGATAACAATACAGTAATATCTACTTAGATACCGATATATTGTGAGAAATGTCAACCCTAACTTACCTTATCCATTCCCGCCCACTGGGTAAACAAAGAACAAACAAACATTAGTTTGACAATGAACCCACAGCAGGCATACTCTCGGCGGGAATACTCTCGGCAGGTCATCGATGCTGAAATCAAATCATTAGAGGAAGCCATCCTAGCATTAAAGCGTCGCCGTAACGCACTTTCACCCATCTCGTCTCTACCTACCGAGGTCATCACCATCATATTCTCTTATTCTCGTTTACCTAGTACACCAACCATCTCATCTCTACCTACTGAAGTCATCGCCGACCTATTCCGGTCATGCCGCTTACCTGGTATGGCACCACCAGGTAGATCTCCAGAGCATTGTCTAGCATGGCTACATACAGCGCATGTCTGTCACCAATGGCGCGAGATTGCACTCAACCATCCCCTCTTTTGGAGTCACGTCGATTTCACCAACCTAACTTTGGCCGGTGCACCTGAGATGCTCGCTCGGGCGAAGAAGGCTCCCTTACATTTGGAGGCAAGGATTCCCCTCGGTGACTGGGGCTGGGACGATTCTCGGTTTAACGGATTCGAAAAGGAGATCCAAACCCGGCTCTCCCAAATATGCCACCTTAGCATTAGCACGGAATCTTTCCACCTTCAAAGGATGGCTGAAGGACTCACTTCACCTGCTCCAACTCTCGAATCCCTTTCACTGTCTCAGCCCAGAATTCCATCATGGCGAGTAGATGTCCCTTACACACTCTTCGGTGGCACCGCCCCTAGGCTCTCTTTCCTCAAACTTCGCAATTGCGACATCCGTTGGAAGTCACCCCTCTTAAGAGGCCTCACATGCCTTGATGTAAGCACAGAGTTAAGGCCGAGCTTCACAGATTGGTTGAAAGCTCTTCACGAAATGCCACACCTAGAGAAGCTTGTCCTTCACTCATCTCCCCCGATTGGTCTACCGATTGGTCTACCCTCTCCATCTACATTTGACATCAAGGGGAGTGTCTCACTTCCCTCTCTTACACACTTGGATATCTCCGCCAATGCGAGAAGTTGCACCTATGCACTTTCTTATCTCTTTCTTCCGGCTCTAACAAAGCTGCGCGTTACATTGGAGTCTATGAACGAAAGCTACTTGCAAGATGCTTTTCTATCTCTCTCGCAACATGCCAACGGACCCCAGGACACTGAGCCTCTGCAGAGTGTGCTCATTTCTGGCGAAAGGACTTGTGCAAATATTCTTGCGTGGCCCATGCCCAATATTGACATCGACTTTCACGATCCGTTCGCCTTGCTCTCCGTGGCACTCTCTGCGCGCGTCGCACTCTCCTTCACAAGCATCGGTCATTCTCGAGATCAAAATCTTAACCTCGACAGTGCGATGACAGCCCTTCCCCTGGGAGGCATCGTGACGCTCACGGCACAACATCGCTCATACCTCGATGATCAGTTCTGGCTCCATAACGCACCGAAGTGGCACCTGCTCCAGTGTGTACGACTTACACTCACAGAGGCGCGTGGTTTCATCGAGATGCTGCTGGAAGACACCGGTGGTCGCGAGTACCCAGTGCTTCCCTCGCTGATAATGCTGGTCCTGCTTGACATTCCATTAAGTGGTTGCAGGACACACCGTCTATGCGACGCACTTATGAAGCGCGTGGAGCAAGGGGTTCCGTTAGAGACTCTCGATTTGCGCACGTGTCGTGCAACTACCTACACCGTTCAGCTGCTTAGTGAAATTGTGGTCGAAGTATGGGGTCCCGCAGAAGCCTCTGAGGCCAAGGAATTTGTCTCATGGGGCCCTGCGGTTCGTGTACCCTTCGTCCCCGAATGCGACGATAGTTCCGGACCAGAGGACTATTCTGATTACGACGACGACGATTCACCTGCAAGTGATTATGATGAAGAATGGGGCAATGAAGGAATAGATGTAGAAATGGAAGATGGAGAGGAAGGAGAGGACTACTACTCAGATATGGGGGCCGACTAACTAACTTACTTCCAAATCGCACCATGGTTATATTTCACTAGCATTCACCGACACTACAAAAATGAGTCGCTCTGCTAATTTTTAAAAATCTGTTGTGGTGACAAGTTCACAATCATGACGGCAAGGAGAGATAGAAACTGGAACGATCGAGGAGACAACAATAGGAAGACAGTACTCATGATTGAGCAAATGATCGAGCAAGTAGAAGGGGCGTAAAGGAAATATATTGGCATGAGTTTGTAAGACAAGCATGAGACATCGAAAAGACAGCGGCAGCGGTAGAATGAAAGAAGAGAAAGCGGTAATGAGCAGCTAAGCCTCAGATGGTTTGTTCAAGACATGCCTTGTGAAACGTAACAAAGAACCCAGGAGATAGTGTCGCAAGATGAAGATATGTTTGAGGCAAAAAGAGCGGCGGAGAATCACTCGCAGTGCGCACAACAGGTAGCAGTGGGAGAGGCAGAAGAAAAACATGAGAAATATACAAGTGCAGTTGCAAGATATAAGGTGGTCGTGGCAGAGGCGGGGGATGTAAGGATTCCAGGGCCGCTCAGATGGTAACATTGCCAATGTGGTAGAGAAACGTACGAGGAAAGCAACACACACGCCAAGGTTTGGTAAGCCATCACATGGACCTTGGCGTAAACTAACTTGGTGGGACTGACAACGGCTACTGCTAGTGTATCTCACTGGGAACTTGAAGGGATGCCATGGTAGCAACGACTAACTATGCAGATAAGGCTCCTATTCCCTTGGTTGGCCGATGGGATCAGTGGTATATTGAACGCAGCAAATGCGTAAGAAGACTCACGATGCCATAGGTGGACCATGAAAAAACTTCGAAGCTGTAACTCAACATAGGCCCATCCACTCAGTGCATATCACCCACCAACATTGCGATGACCGTTGTTGCCGACCGAAATTGGCTCCCGCTGCAGTCAACTTATATGCACAAGCGATGAGTGCTATGAGTCACCGACTCACCGACCGTGTAATCTTAAGCTACGATACACATAGTGTATAAATTCAGTGTCGGCGATTAGGACTACATGCCAGGGGTGATCACTCACATTCAGACTCCAAGAATGGTCCGCCTGTTCGCAACCTCGCTCAGATACCAGAACAGATCCAAGAGGAATAGCCTTTGCGGGGTCTAGCATAGGTACTACAACACTGCGACATACGTCAAGTGGAATGGTAGTCGAAATGGCTCGCCCACAGCATACGGTAGACGGGTGAGCTCACCAACGTGCACAGGCAAGTGCAGCCCCTCGCGCCGCTCGTAGAATACGAATAAGTCCGAAGGAACAAGATGCCGTACAGCCTTCCCAGCATGATCGGACCTAAAGCGAAACATTTCTGAGGGTGAACCTACGTCACATAGACAGAGAGACGATAAGCCGATCAGAATCATCTCCATCGTCATGTTCATGTTGAGATGGGTGCCAGCTTCACCACAGTACGAGCAGAAAATAAAAATAAAAAATAACCCCAGACGCTCCAGCAGATGCCAGTAACATGGCCAGAGAGCTGTCGGGGCACGAGAAGCAGCCATATCGGAAACCACACAGGTTTCCTGTGTAGTAGCCCAGAGGGAGAACAGGGAGAACACAGACTGAGAGCACGGGATATGGAGTGTATCGTTGGGTATGCCTGCACCTCTTGGGGCGCGGTGGCGCCACTGGAGAAAATATAAGATTGACTTTCAGTGGAAGAATCTCCAGTGCGCAGTTAGAACGTCTGGCCCCGTGGTTAGATAAAAGGAACCTTCAGACTTAGAAAAATTCAGAAATTCTCACGAGGACTGCACCGCCGCAGGAAGCAAGGGCAGAACTGTGGCGGGTGTTATGAACCAATCAGCTCGATATAGAGAGTTTAAGAGGAACAAAAAGGCACGCGAGAAGGTTAGCGGGGGCCAGGACAAGGGTAAATCGAGAGACTTTGGAGAAGCCAATTACTATTGGCGGTCGACTCGAGCGAATCGAGGAGGTAAACAAAGAACAAACAAACGTCAGTTTGACAATGGACCCACCATGTCAGGCATATTCTTCTCGGGAATGCGAGCGACAAGCCATCGATGCTGAAATCAAATCATTAGAGGAGTCCATCCGCGCACTACGGCGTCGCCGTAACGCAGTTTCACCCATCTCGTCTCTACCTCCTGAGGTCATGGCCATCATATTCTCATATTCTCATTTACCGAGTACATCAACCATCTCGTCTCTACCCACTGAGGTCATCGCCGACCTATTCTGGTCATGCCGTTTACCTGGTATGCCACCACTCGGTAAATCTCCAGCCGATCATCTAGCGTGGCTACGTGTAGCACATGTCTGTCATGAATGGCGCGAGATTGCACTCAACCACCCCTTCTTTTGGAGCCACGTCGATTTCACCAACCTAACTTTGGCCGGCGCACATGAGATACTCGCTCGTGCGAAGAAGGCTCCATTACATTTGGAGGCAAGGTCTTCCCTCGGTAACTGGGACGAAGCTCTGTTTTACGCATTCGAAAAGGAGATCCAGACCCGGGTCTCCCAAATATGCCACCTTAGCGTCAAAGATATATCTTTCCGTCTTCAAAAGGTAGTTCGAGGACTCACTTCACCTGCTCCAACTCTCGAATCCCTTTTACTGGCACAGCCTCTTACAAGGCCCTTTATCTCATCGGAGCAAGTATCTGTCCCTGACACACTATTTGGTGGAACCACTCCTAGGCTCTTTTCCCTCGAACTTTCCAATTGTAACATCAGTTGGCAGTCACCGCTCTTGAAAGGCCTCAGACACCTCGATGCGTACACAGACTCTGCAAGTGGGAGACCGAACCTCGTAGAGTGGTTGAACGCTCTACGCGAAATGCCAAACCTAGAGAAGCTTGTCCTTCGCTCGTACTCTTCTTCCCCGATGGCTCTCCCCTTTCCACCTACATTTGACATCAAGTGGAGTGTCTTCCTTCCCTGTCTTACACACTTGGATATCTCCGCCACTGCGAAGAATTGCGCATTTGCACTTTCTTATCTCCTCCTGCCGGCTCTTACCAGGCTGTGTGTTTCATTAGAGACTCATCTTACGAACGGAGGCGACGTCCAAGGTGGTCTTCTGTCTCTCTTGCGACACACCGACGGACCCCAGGACACTGAGCCTCTGCAAAGTGTGCTCATTTATAGCGGAAGGATAAGGGCAAATGTCCTTGCATGGTCCATGCCCAATATCGATATCGACATCCACGATCCATTCACCTTGCTCTCCGTGGCGCTCTCTGCACGCGTCGCACTCACCATCGGGGGCAACGATCATTCTCTGGACCGAAATTCTTTCCTCGACAGGGCGATGATAGCCCTTCCCTTGGAAAGCATCGTGGTGCTCACAGCACAACACCGATCGCGCCTCAAAAAACAGTTTTGGCTCCGTAACGCGCCGAAGTGGCACTTGCTCCAGTGTGTGAGACTTGCGGTCAGAGAGGCGAGTGGCTTCATTCAGATGCTGCTGCAGGACACAGGTGGTGGTCGCGAGTCTCCACTACTCCCGTCACTGACATCACTGGTCCTGATCGATGTTACATTAACTGCGCGCAGGACATACCGTCTATGCGACGCACTTATGAAGCGCGTGGAGGAAGGGGTTCCGTTAGAGACTCTCGACTTGCGCACGTGTTGTGCGACTACCTTCACTGTTCAGCTGCTCAGTGAAATTGTGGTCGACGTCTGTGGTCCTGCCATGGAAGCCTTTGAGGAAGGGAAATTTGTCTCAAGGGGCTTTGTGATTCGTGAAAACTTCACCGAAGACGGGGAGTTTTCCGAAGACTATTCAGATCGTTTCGACGAAAATGATTCACATACAAGTCACCATGGTCAGGAATCGGATGGTGAAGAAATAGCTGTCGAGATGAATGAAGAAGTCGCGTAGAATGAAAGAAGAGAAAATCATAATCGGTAGCTAGATGCTTTGTTCCAGATATGCCATGTGAAATCGAACAAAGAGCCCCAGGAGATATTACAGTATCGTCCTTCCGACGGCGGAAGGTTGAGCTCACCAGCGCGTGCAAACATGTGCGGTTCCTCGCGCCGCTCATCAAATACAAATAGGTCTAAAAGAGCATGATGCCGTACAGCCGCCCCCGCATGGTCGGACCTAGAGCGAAGCATTTCTAAAGGAGAAGCTGCATCCCATTGACGATAAGCCTGATAAGGATCATCCCCATCGTCGTGTTCAAGTTGATGTGGGGGCCAGCTTCACCACAGTACAAGCAGAAAAACAATAATCCAGACGTTCCAGCAGTTGCCAACGACCAAAAACCTGTCGGTGCGCGACAAAGGGCTATTTCTGAAACCACACAGGTTTCTGCGTGGTGGCCAGAGGGAACAAGGAGAACATATGACCGGACTGAGGGCACGGGATATGGAGCGCATCGTTGGCACGCCTCCACCACTGCGGACGTAGCGGCGCACCTGGAGGAAAGATGAGATTGACTTTCAGTGGAAGATACAGTATCTAGTGCGCAGTTACAATGTCTGGCCCCGTGACTAACTTAGGGAGGCAAGGAAATCTTTCGAACTTATGAATACTTAGAAATGCTCATGAGTGCTGCGCCGCACAACAAGGGCGGTGCTGTCGCGAGTTTTAAGAACAAATTAGCCGATATGGCGAGGTTAAGAGAAACAACAACCACGCGAGAGGATTGGCGGGAGACGGGACATAGGCAAATCGAGAGACTATCGAGAGGCCATTCATTGGTTGTCGACTCGAGCGAAGATCGAGGAGGTAAACAAAGAACAAACAAACGTCAGGTTTTGACGATGGACCCACCACATCAGGCATATTCTTCTCGGGAATGCGAACGGCAAGCCATCGATGCTGAAATCAAATCATTAGAGGAGTCCATCCGAGCATTAAAGCGTCGCCGTAACGCACTTTCACCCATCCTGTTTCTGCCTACAGAGATCATCACCATCGTATTCTCTTATTTTCGTTTACCCGCCGGTGTATCAACTATCTCGTCTCTACCCGATGAGGTGATCCAGGACCTATTCTGGTCATGCCGTTTACCTGGTATGCCACCACTTGGTAGATCTCCAGATCACCATCTAGCGTGGCTACGTGTAGCACATGTCTGTCATCAATGGCGTGAGATCGCACTCAATTACCCACTCTTTTGGAGTCACGTCGATTTTACCAACCTAACTTTGGCCGGCGGACCTGAGATACTTGCTCGGGCGAAGGAAGCTCCCCTGCATTTGGAGGCAAGGTTTCGCACCAGTGACTGGGGCGATACAAGGTTTAACGCATTCGAAAAGGAGATTCAGAGCCGGGTCTCCCAGATATGCTACCTTAGTATTAGCGCTGGATCTTTCCGTCTTCAAAAGATGATCGGAGGACTCACTTCACCTGCTCCAACTCTCGAATGCCTTTCACTAGCCCAGCTCCCGCCCATTGCATCATCATGGCGAGTATCTGTCCATGACACACTCTTCGGTGGCACCACCCCTAGGCTCACTTCCCTCCAACTTCGCAATTGCGACTTCAGTTGGAAGTCACCACTCTTGAAAGGCCTCAGATGCCTCGATGCACGCACAGAGTCTGGAAGTGCGAAGCCGAACCTCGCGGATTGGTTGGACGCTCTACGTGAAATGCCACACCTAGAGAAGCTTGTTCTTCACTCGGTTTCCCCGAATTATCTCCACTCTCCATTCACATATGACATCAATCGGGTTGTCTCACTTCCCTCTCTTACACATTTGGATATCTCCGCCAATGCGAGGAGTTGCGCACGCGCACTTTCTTATCTGTTTCTGCCAGCTCTAACAAAGCTGCGCGTTACATTGGCGTCTACGAACGGAGGCAACATGCAAGATGTTTTTCTGTCTCTCTCGCAACATGCCAACGGACCCCAGGACATTGAGCCTCTGCAGAGTGTGCTCATTTCCGGCGAAAGGAATTGTGCAAATATTCTTGCGTGGCCCATGCCCGATCTCGACGTCGATTCGCATGACCCGTTCGCCTTGCTCTCCGTGGCGCTCTCTGCACGCGTTGCACTCTCCATCACGAGCGACAGGTATACCCGAGACCAAGATCTTCTTCTCGACAGTGCGATGGCTGCCCTTCCCCTGGGAAGCATCTTGACGCTGACAGCAGAACACCGCTCATTCCTCGACGATCAGTTCTGGCTTCGTAACGCGCCGAAGTGGCACCTACTCCAGTGTGCGAGACTTGCACTCTCAGAGGCGCGTGGGTTCATCGAGATGCTGCTGGAAGACACCGGTGGTCGCGAGTACCCAGTGCTTCCCTCGCTGACAATGCTGGTCCTGCTTGACATTCCATTAAGTGGACGCAGGACACAGCGTCTATGCGACGCACTTATGAAGCGCGTGGAGCAAGGGGTTCCGTTAGAGACGCTCGATTTGCACACGTGTCGTGCAACTACCTTCGCTGTCCAGCTACTTAGTGAACTTGTGGTCGAAGTCTGGGGTCCCGCAGAAGCCTCTGAGGCCAAGGAATTTGTCTCATGGGGCCCTGCGGTTCGTGTACCCTTCGTCCCCGAATGCGACGATAGTTCCGGACCAGAGGACTATTCTGATTACGACGACGACGATTCACCTGCAAGTGATTATGATGAAGAATGGGGCGATGAAGGAATAGATGTAGAAATGGAAGATGGAGAGGAAGGAGAGGACTACTACTCAGATATGGGGGCCGACTAACCAACTTATTTCCATCAAATCTCACCGTGGTTATATTTCACTAGTATTGCGGGAGGGCCCAGCGACACTACAAAGATTTGAATCGCTTGGCTAATTCTTTTTAAATCTCTCGTTAAGACAAGTTCACAACGATGACGCCAAAGAGATATCGAAACTGGGGCGATTGAGGAGACGACAACGAGAAGACAATACTCATGATCGAGCAAGCAGAAGAGGGGAAAACGAAAAAGATGGGCATGAGTTTGTAAGACAGCGCATGTTTTCAGTGTCAGCGATCAGGGTATACAGGCCAAGTGTGATCGATGATATTCACATCGACATTCAGACCTTATTCAGACAACAAGAATGGCCCGCCAGTTCGCAGTCATGCGGCAACCTTGCTCAGTTACCAGAAAATATCCAGGAGTGATAGTCCTTCCAAGCTCGAACACTGGCATAGATACCACAACACCACGACCTACGTCAAGTAGAATGGTAGTTGAAATGGCTCGCAAACAGCATACAGCGGAAGGGTGAGCTCACCAGTGCCAGCGCGCGCAACCCGTGCGGTCCCTCGCGCGCCGCTTGTAAAATACCAATAAATCTGAAAGACCATGATGCCGTACAGCAGGTGCCTCTACAGTGACCAAAAACCTGTCAGGGCATGAGAAGCAGCTGTTTCTGAAACCACACATGTTTCTGCGTAGTAACCAGAGGGAGATCAGGGAGAACGCATGATTGCGCTGAGGGCGCGGGATATGAAGCGTGTCTATTGGGTACACCTGCACCACTCTAGGCGTGGCAGCGCCTCTGGAGAAAAGAAAAGATTGATCTTCAGATCTCCAGTGCGCAGTCAGAACATCTGGCGCCGTGGTCAGGGAAAGGAAATCGAGTCTTTAGACATATAAATATTCAGAAATGCTCTTGAGGACTGCATCGCAGGTAACAAGGGCAGTGCTGTCGCGAGTGTTACGAGCCAATCAGCCGATATGGCGAGGCTACTATAGTAAGAGGAACAACAACGCCCTCAGGCTGGCACGCGAGAGGGTGAGAGGGTTGTCGACTCAGAGCGAAAATCGAGGAGGTACAAACAAAGAACGACAAACGTCAGCTTGACCGTGACGATGAACCCCCCACCACATCAGGCATATTCTTCTCCGGAATGCGAGCGGCAAGCCATCGATGCTGAAATCAAATCATTAGAGGAGTCCATCCGAGCACTAAGGCGTCGCCGTAACGCACTTGCACCCATCTCGTCTCTACCTACCGAGGTCATCGCCATCATATTCTCTCATTGTCGTTTACCTACATCAACCATCTCGGCTCTAACCACTGAGGACATCGACATATTACACGAGTCATACTTTTTACCCAGTCTAGCACAACCAGGTAGATCTCCAGACCATTGTCTAGCATGGCTATGTACAGCACATGTCTGTCACCAATGGCGCGAGATTGCTCTTGGCCATCCCCTCTTTTGGAGTCACGTCGATTTCACCAACCTAAATTTGGCTAGCGCACCTGAGATACTCGCTCGAGCGAAGAAGGCTCCCCTACATTTAAAGGCAAAGGTTCCCGTCGGTGACTGGGACAATGCACGATTTAACGCATTTGAACAGGTGATCCAGACCCGGGTCTCTCAAATATGCCACCTTAGCATCAGCGCGGAATCTTTCCGTCTTCAAAAGATAGTTGAAGGACTCACTTCACCTGCTCCGACTCTCGAATACCTTTCACTGTCCCACCCCTATTCGCGAAATATCTTACCATTGCCGATATCCGTCCCCGACACACTCTTCAGTGGCACCACCCCTAGGCTCTCTTCCCTCGAACTTCGACATTGCGATATCAGTTCGAATTCACCGCTCCTGAAAGGCCTCAGATTCCTCGAGGTACGCACGATGTCCAAAAGTGCAAGGCCGAACTTTGCAGATTGGTTGGACGCACTTCGAGAGATGCCAGACCTAGAGAAGCTTATCCTTCACTCATCTTCCACGATTGTGCTCCCCTTTCCATCCACATTTGACATCAATCGGGTTGTCTCACTTCCCTCTCTTACACACTTGGATATCTCCGCCAATGCGAAGAATTGCGCACTTGTACTTTCTTATCTCTTCCTACCGGCTCTTACCAGGCTGTGCGTTCATTTGGGGTCTCATCTTGCAAACGGCGACGTCCAACGTGGTCTTCTGTCTCTCTTGCAACACGCCGACGGACCCCAGGACATTAAGCCTCTGCAAAGTGTGCTCATTTATGGCGAAAGGACACGTGCAAATATCCTTGCATGGCCCATTCCCGATATTGATGTCGACCTGCACGATCCGTTCGCCTTGCTCTCCGCGGCGCTCTCTGCACGCGTCGCACTCTCCATCCAGGGCATCGTTCATCATCGAGACCCACATTCTCAACTCGACAGGGCGATGATGACCCTTCCCCTGGAAAACATCGTGACGCTCACAGCACAACACCAGTCATATCTCGACGAACAGTTTTGGCTTTGTCACGCGCCGAAGTGGCACCTGCTCCAGTGTGTGATATTTACGCTCTCAGAGGCGCATGGATTCATTAAGATGCTGCTGCAAGATATTAGCGGTCACGAGTCCCTACTACTCCCGTCACTGACAACACTGGTCCTGATCGACGTTGCATTAAATTCGCGCAGGACACAGCGTCTATGCGACGCACTTATGAAGCGCGTGGAGCAAGGGGTTCCGCTAGGGATGCTCGACTTGCGCACGTGTCGTGCGACTACCTGCACTCTTCGGCTACTCAGTGAGATTGTGGTCGACGTCTGGGGCCCCGCGGAAGTGTTTGAAGGAGGGGAAGTTGTCATATGGGGCTCTGTGATCCGTGGACCTTTCGTCCGCGAAGACTCCGGAAGACTAGAGTTTTCATGATTTCGACGAAGACGATTGACATACAAGTGATTGTGACGAGGAATGGGACGATAAAAGAATAGATGTCGAAATGGAAGACGTCGAGGAAGGAGAGATTACTCCTCAGATATGGGGGACGACTAACCAACTCGCCTCCGAATTTCACCGCAGTTGTATATCATTAGTATTCCGGGAGGGCCCGTGGCCCTCTCGGGGATGCTAAAAAATTTTGAAATCGTTTTTCTGATTTTTTAAAGATGACACCGAAGAGAGTGAAACGGGAGCGATCGAGGAGACAACAGCGAGAAGACAAGATTCGTGATCAAGCAAGCAGAAAAGGGAAACAAAATATAGTTTATAAGACATAAATGAGAAATGGGAGAGGCACCGTGGCATTAAAGAAGAGAAAAAGGAAATCAGCAGCTAAGCTTCAAATGGTTTTTTAAGACGTGCCCTGTGAAATGGAACGAAGGGCCCCAGGAGATTGTACTGCATGTCGAAGAGACATTATCTGTTAAGGCAGGAGAGAGAGAGGAGACTCACTCACAGTGCACACAAGAGTTAGCGGTGGAAGAGGCAGAAGAAAAGCATGAGAAATACACAGGCATTTGCAAGATATAAGGTGGGAGGGACAGAGGCGGCGAATGAGGGGGAATGGGTCAAATGCTATGATGACGCATGGTAGAAAGACGTACGAGGCAAACAACACACCACACACGCTAAGGTTTGGTAAGCCATCACATCGACCATGGCGTGAACTGACTTGGTGGGACTGATCGTGGCTACGACATCTCACTGGGAAGGGACGCCATGGCAACGACTAACAATGATGCAGATAAGGCTCCTACAGTTTTTCCTTGAGTGACTGCCGGGATCAGGAAGTACATTGAACACAGCAAATGCGTAAGAAGGCTCACGGTACCGTAGGCGGTCTATGAAGAAACTTCGAGGCTGTAACTCTGGTCAGCCATAAGGCCCATCCCACCATAGCGCATATCATCCACCAACATCGCGATGACCTTTGTTGCCGACCGAAATCGGCTCCCGCTGCAGTCAACTTATATGCACAAGCGATGAGTCACCGACTACGTCATCTCAAGCTACGATGCAGACAGTGTATGGTTTCGGTGTCAGCGATCAGGGCTACACGCCCGGGGTGATCACTCACAATCAGAGTCCAAAATTAGTCCGCCAGTACGCAAGTAACGCAACCTCGCTCAGCTACCAGGACAGACCCAGGAGGAATAGCCGTTCTGAGCTTGAACATAGGTACCACAACACCGCGACAAACGTCAAATAGAAGGGTAGTCGAAATGGCTCGCGCACATCATACGACAGAAGGGTGAGCTCACCAGCGCGGGCAAGCACGTTCGTAAAATACAAATAAGTCTGAAAGGCCATGATGCCGTACAGCCTTCCCCGCATGCTCGGACCTACTGTAGAGCGAAGCATTCCTGAAGGAGAAACTACGTCGCATCGGCGATGAGCCCATCAGGATCACCCCCATCATCGTGTTCAAGTTGGGATCGGGGCCAGCTCTTTCACGGTACAAGCAGAAAGAGAATACCCGCACTTTCTCCAGCATGTGTCAGTGACCAAAAACCTGTAAGGGCACAAGGAGCAGCTATTTCGGAAATTACACATGTTTCTGTGTAGTGGCCAGCGGGAGAACAGGGAGAACACATGGATGCACTGAGGGCGCGGGATATGGAGCGTGTTGTTGGGCCCGGTACACCTACACCACTTCGGGCGTAACGGCACCCTTGGAGAAAAGATAAGATTGACTTTCAGTGGAAGATCTCTAGTGCGAAGTCAGAACGTCTGGCCCCGTAATTAGGGAAAGGGAATATTTCGACTTATAAAAACTCGGAAATGCTCTTGAGGACTACTACACCGCAGGAAGCAAGGTCAGAACTGTCGCGACCAATCTGGCAGCCGATATGGCGAGGTTAAGAGGATCAACAACGCACGCGAGAGTGTTAGCGAGTGCCGTGGCAAAGGTACTATCGAAAGGCCATTCATTGGTTGTCGACTCGAGCGAAATCGAGGAGGTAAACAAACAACAAATAAACGTCAGTTTGACAATGAACCCATCACATCAGACATATTCGTCTCTGGAATGCGAACGGCAAGCCATCGATGCTGAAATCAAATTATTAGAGGAGTCCTCCCTAGCATCAAAGCGTCGCCGTAACGCACTTTCACCCATCTCGTCTCTACCTACTAAGGTCATCGTCATCATATTCTCTTATTTTCGTTTACCTAGTCACAGTGTATCAACTATCTCGTCTCTACCCGATGAGGTGATCGACGATCTATTCCGGTCATGCCGTTTACCTGGTACACCACCACCAGGTAGATCTCCAGATCATCGGAGTCTAGCGTGGCTGCGTGTTGCACATGTCTGTCATCGATGGCGTGAGATCGCACTCAATTACCCACTCTTTTGGAGTCACGTCGATTTCACCAACCTAACTTTGGCCGGCGCACGTGAGATACTCGCTCGGGCGAAGAACGCTCCATTACATTTGGAGGCAAGGACTTCCCACTTTGCCTGGGACTTGGACAATTCTCCTCGTTTGGCCGCACTCGAAAAGGAGATCCAGGCCCGGGTCTCCCAAATCTGCCACCTTAGCATTAACGCGGCATCTTTCCGTCTTCAAAGGATAGTTAAAGGACTCACTTCACCCGCTGTAACTCTTGAATACCTTTCACTTTCCTCCCAGGACAATGTATCGTCATGCAAAGTCCCTTACAAACTCTTCGGTGGAACCGCCCCTAGGCTCTCTTCCCTCGAACTTCGAAATTGCGACATTAGTTTGAAGTCACCGCTCCTGAAAGGCCTTAGATACCTCGACGCACGGACAGAGTCCGCAAGTGCAAGGCGGAACCTCGCAGATTGGTTGGACGCTCTTCGAGAAATGCCACACCTAGAGAAGCTTGTCCTTCACTCATGTTCCACGATTGTTCTCCCCTCTCCATCCGGATTTGACATCAAGCAGGTTGTCATTCTTCCCTCTCTTACACACTTGGATATCTCCGCCACTACGGAGAATTGTGGACTTACACTTTCTTGCCTCTTCCTGCCGGCTCTTACCAGGCTATGCGTTTCATCACAGTCTAATTTTACGCATGGAGGTGACTTGCAAGGTGCTTTTCTGTCCCTCTTGGAACACGCCGACGGACCCCAGGACACTGAGCCTCTACAAAGTGTACTCATTTCCAGCGAAAGGACACGTGCAAATATCCTTGCATGGTCCATACCCAATATTGACGTCGACGCGCACGACCCATTCGCATTGCTCTCCGTGGCGCTCTCTGCGCGCGTCGCACTCTCCGTCAAGTGCAGCCGTTATGTCCCAGCCGAAAAAAATTGTCTCCTCGACAGAGCGATAGCTGCTCTTCCCCTGGAAAGCATCGTGACGCTCACGGCACAACACCGCTCATACCTCGACGCACAGTTCTGGCTCTGTAACGCGCCAAAGTGGCACCTGCTCCAGTGCGTGCGACTAGCCCTCGAAGAGGCGCGTGGGTTCATAGAGATGCTGCTGGAAGATTCCAGTGGTCACGCCGAGCACCCACTGCTCCCGTCACTGATAACGCTGGTACTGATCGACGTTGCATTAACTGCGCGCAGGGCACACCGTCTATGCGACGCACTTATGAAGCGCGTGGAGCAAGGGGTTCCGTTAGAGACGCTCGACTTGCGCACGTGTCGTGCGACTACCTTCACTGTTCAGCTGCTCAGTGAAATTGTGGTCGACGTCTGGGGTCCTGCGGAATCCTTTGAGACAAAGGAACTCCTCTCATTGGACTCTGCGGTTCGTGGACCCTTCGTCACCGAAGATCCGGATAACTCCGAACCAGAGGGCGATGAGGAAGTGGATGTCTAGATCAATGAAGATGTCGAGGCAGGAGAGGACCACTAATCAGATATAGGGAACGACTAAACCAGTCTTTTTTTTACGAAGAGGCTTTCAAATCACACCGTGGTTATATCATAATGCCTAAACACGGGTGCTGTACGCATAACACGTTTGTAATACCAGGCTGGTGACCAATGCAGTACATGTACAACAGACAAGATAAGACAGAGCTGAGTCGGATTGTATAGGAATAAAGCGCAATAAAAAGCTGATCTTTGGACCACGAACGCCATGCA
The DNA here is from genome assembly GCA_015025155.1 of Lactarius quietus. NCBI lineage: Eukaryota > Fungi > Basidiomycota > Agaricomycetes > Russulales > Russulaceae > Lactarius > Lactarius quietus. Next base: position 112,392 of record WITN01000095.1, on the reverse strand, counting down.
CAGCAATCACAAACATCCAGGACTTTATCAAGATCTTCTGTGTGTCATTTGACATACATAAGAGTTTCGCCATCTGGGCTCTGGCACGGACGGATGTTACTCGGAATCCGGGGGCCCGCGTGCGTAAGTTAACAGCGACATGAAACCTCGTCACCACCCACGAGGATCCAAAAAGGACCAAACCAACAAATCCTTTAGACACTGCTTTCATTATTGGTAATAATACTGACTGACACCGATATCGTTTTGTTTTTCTTCTACGATGGCAAAGATTCGAGAGAGCAAGACAGAAACAGAGACAGAGAGACAGAAAAGAGCGTTGTTGCTTTCGACTTTGGGCTATTACTATACGAGAAACAGGAGCGCACCGACGAGAAAGACCATAATTAAAGCTTATAATGGGGGGGGGGGATGTCACAATGTGGTCCAGGGAGGGAGGGAGGGCACAGAAAAACAAGCAGAAGGGGAAAAGAAAAAAAATAGTAAAGGAGAAGGGGAACCGAGAGCAAAAAAAAAACGAACGTGGCATTTGGTCAGCGAATTTAAATAGATATACGTGCGTGCGCGCACTGCACAACGCAAGATGCATAGCAGATTCCCAGGAGTTTCAGTAAGGAGGAGAAAAAAAAAGAGGATGCGAGTTTGTTGGTGTTGTTGTTGTGCTGAATGCGTGAAAATATGAACGGAGACGGATGGAAAGGTATCAAAAAAAAGGGCGGGGTCGCGCGCTTCACGGCAACGACGAGAACAGCGAGAGCACCTTCTCCGCGCCCCTCTTCAGCTTCTTGTTATTATTATTCTTATGATGATGCTTCTCATGTTCCTCCACAGCGGCAACAGCATTGACATGCGGCGCCGCCCTTACCGTCTCGATAATATCCGGATCCGAAACCGGACGGCCCTCCCCATTCGTCGACGCGCCGCTCGACGAGCCAGGACTGCCCACCGACACGGCCGATTCTCTCGACTTGAGCGACGGCTGGCCAAGCGTCGTGCGTGCGCTCTGCGGCGACGATATAGTCGATACGGTCGCGCTAACCGAACGCTCGCTCATGGTCGTGAACGACTTGCCCCTCGACTGCGATGAGCGCGTCGAACTGGATGGCGGAGACTTGGCGCGCAGGAACGTCTTGCGGCGGAAGGGCAGTCCAGCACCAGTACGACCGCGACGTTCCTTGGCCGTCGGACTTGGAGAGCTAGAGCCACTCGTGGCTGCGGATAGACGCGCGGTGTCGTTTGTAGTCGTTGAGCGATTGGGCGTGGAGCCTTTCCGGAACACCGCGAGGCGATACCGATCCACGACGCCGCGCGCGAAGAGGCTGGTCCCGCGTGCGCCATTCCGATCTTCACCATCAGCTTCGATAAAGTCCCATTCGTCGTCCTCCTCGTCGCGCTCTGTCCGCACGTCGTCCTCCTCGTTGGCGTCTGAGAGATCCCGGTCGAGAGCTGGCACGCCTGACTTTTCGCGGCGGTTGCGTTGGCGACGAGTTTTCGGCGCTGATGCCTTTTTCGGCTCTTTGTGGTGGATGTCGGGGCTTGTTGATGCCGCTGCTGCTGCTGCGCGAGCGACTGCTTTGACGGGGGATATGGGCACGGAGGGTGCAGGGCCTGGAGCATCTTCGCTTGCGCGTGGAGTGGCGTCGGCGAATGAACCGGGTTTGGCTGATGTATCGACAGGAGGAAGTTCGGGCCTGGTGGTCACAGGGCTCCGTTTGGCTGGAGGGGTCGATGGTGGTAGGGTAGTGGGACGAGCTTCGGGGGTCTTGGGCTCGGATATGGGTTCCTCCGGCTTTCCGAGGACGACGGTCGCGGCTGCTGCCTCGCCGTTGAGCTCATCCAGTATACTGGGCTCAGCGACGTTCTCTTCCTCCTCCTCTTCCTCCTCTTCTTCGGACACTTCTTCCTCGTCGTCGATGATGACGGAATGTCGACCTTTGAATGAATACCCGTCGAACACGTCCATCAAGTCTTCAGGCGGGGGAGCTGAGGAGCTGCGCGACTGTGACGGAGTCGCAACGGAGTCCTCGCCATCTGTAGGCTCCAGATCTGTCTGCTCCCGTTCCCGCTCCTGATCCGTGTCCACGTCGTTTTCATCATTAATTACAGGCTCCATGTCGAGGAAGGTGTCATCGAAGTTCTGGGTATCGCTTGCATTTGAGGGATCAATGGGAGGGATATATGGGGCTGTGCGAGAAATCAGCATATGATAATCAAAGAGGATCGTAGTACGAACGTATATAACGCTTGTAATACACATGAGCCCAATCTCTGTAAGTAGATGTTAGCACAGTACCCTCGTGTACACTCGAACACGTACATCATCGAGAAATATGGATGGCGTTTTATTCGCGGCTCGCTGATGCGGAGAGCAGGGTTGCGTTGTAAAAGCTACAGCAAGGGGTCCATCAGTCACCATCTCAAGCCAAACATCGAATCGCAGCAACTCACTCCCCGAATAAGACCCTTTGTATCTTGGTCCATAGCCCGATCATCTGGGAACTGCAGTTCGTCCTGAAGGACTCGGACATACATATCGGAGTGATTGTCCGCCCAGAAAGGTGTCTATCGCAGGGGACGTATGAGAGACGGTCACGATGAGGTATATCAAAGGCCAACTCACAATACCCGTCAACATTTCGTACAGCATTGTGCCGAAGCTCCACCAATCGACCTCGAAGCTGTACGGAAGACCCTGAATGACCTCTGGCGCAAGGTACTCTGCTGTGCCACAGAACGTGCTCGTCGTATCTACCAGGCGAGACGGCCAGGCAGCGAGATCTCTGTCGTCATTCATCCAATACGGAGCGCCTGCTGCGGGTGGAGTACCCGGCGCGACATGCTGGCCCCCTCGCTTGGGAAACTCTTTCGAAAGGCCAAAGTCAGTGAGCACAATGTGGCCGTCTGCTGCGATAAGGATATTCTCCGGTTTGAGATCACGATAAACGACGCCCGCCGCATGCAAGCCCTCGACACCTTCGACGATTTCGGCAGCATAGAACCGGGCCCGATCACGCCCAAGACGACCCCAACGCGCAAGCTGTGTAGCCAGATCACCTCCAGGATGGAAGTCCTGTGCGGTACATCAGCGCCATACAGTTCTTAGAATGATGGAGAATACACACCATGACCAAAAATAGGTTCTCCTTATCATGGAAACTCCACCAGAGTTTGACCACGAAAGGGTCTGAACCCTCCGCGGCCATGCGGCGAAGCACAGCCTGCTCAGTAAGCGTGTGTTGCAGCTCCTGATGCGCGAGTACGTGTCGCTTAGTGATAGCTTTGAGGGCATACAAGTCCGAACTGCTTTTGTGCCGTACGAGGAGTACCTTGCCAGCACATCCTTTGCCGAGGACCCGCATCATCTCAAAGTCTGATACCTGAACCTTGCGCGAGACCCGTTCCTTGATGCGAGCAGTAGATTTTGAGCGCTTCTTACGTTCGTGCGAAGTATTGACGGAAGAGTCATCTTCGGTTGCGGAAGCCGAGGCAGACGCCGTCTCGGTGCCACTGACGCCGACAGAGGTAGCGGACTGGGAGAACACGCGGGATAGACGGGCGGCCTTGTCCGGGTCGGCGGATTGAGAGCGAGGGATGCGCGCCGGGTGTTCCGTGGGAACGGGCGTTGATGGGGCAGGAGCGCCCATCGATACATCAGAGTCCGGCGGCGCGGGTGGGATAACGCCATTGGCGTCGGCGGTGGTGTGAGAAGAAGGCGGTGGGATCGAGCCATTGTCCGAGGCTTCGATTTCGATCACGTCGGATTTAGCCGAGGGTGAGGTGGATGCCGTGTCCCCGTTCAACGCCAATGCGTCCTCGGAATTCGACTTGCCATCACTGACAAGCGACGGTGCGCGATCCGTATCATGCATCGAGTAGTCGTCCCGCTGGGGCGAGTCAATGTTTTCACGGAAGCGACTAGCTCGGCGCTCCAGGCCTGGTGCATTGCCATTCAACGTCTCTTCCCTGCGCTCGGTTCCAGCGCGCCTCGTGTCATCCAAAACACTCGGGTTGTGCATGGTGACGTTAACGGTGCTCGGAGAAGATAAGTGTGCGGCAACATCGGAGCGAACACGGCGGATAGCTCGCTCGACGCGCACGCTTTCGAGGTCATCCGTACGTACGCGCACGAAACGTTTCCACGGCCGCGCTTGGCGAAAGACCTGGTCGTTGGAAAGAGTGGTGAGGTAAGCTGCGAGGCCAGTAATTGTCGGATTTGCGGAATTCGAGGCGCCGACTGCGACCTCGCCCAAGTCGTCGAAGAAAGGATCGGCGATCTCTGCCTTGGGGGAGACGACAGGGGTGGGGAGGGTGGACGGGACGGGGCTAGTCGCACTTGCTGTGGAAGGGCGTGCATTGCTGCGAGCCCCTGTCGACTTGCTCGCAGGCGAAGCGAGGCGTGAGAGCGTGTTGAGAATGACAGACTTGCGCTTCACAGGCTGAGGCAGCGCAGAGGAGTCGATCGGAAGTGCTGGCCGGAGCACACTTGGATACGCGTCATGGAGTTTGTGATCGAGCTCGACGATTTCGCGTGCAGTGCGACTAAGGGTGAGGTTGTGCGTAGGCGCTAAGAAAGGACAGAGGGAGTTAGCATTAGCTCGACATCAGGACTTAATTTAGGAAATGTGGAGGTAGAGCTGCGCTCAGACCGGATCGGAACACCGAAAGTTTCAAAGGGCGAGCCCAGCCTAATAAAAGGAAAAGGAAGGGCGGGCGCCAAGAGAGGATGGTGGAAGGGGGGAGTGTAGCTGGAGCGGACGAACTCACTTTTGACATACAATGTGTAGGAGGAGGAAGACGGATGATGGGGATTTTCAGCGACGCTTACGGTCCATGGACCGTCTTGTGCATCCACACGCAGCACCTGTCTGCGAGGATTTCGGGGTTGGCGCTCTTGTTGTGTGGCAGTCATGACTGGTGAAGGAGGGTTATTTTCGACGTGTACAGTTGTATCAGGTTCGAAAAAGGAGAGCGTGGTGACGCCCTTCAAGTCCCCTCTTGGATTACAGCGTCGTCGTGTGGATGAGGAACTAGAACGGGAGGAAGCGGGTGGCTTCGGAGGGGCGACGTCGGCGATGACCTGGATGTTGCTGGGGCGTTGGAGTAAGAAGTTGCTGAGACCAAGTACGGCCCTGGGGCTTCTTCTCTTCTTTGGAGATGAGGGAAGGGATCGTGGGGAGGGGTGCAGCGAGAAGCTTTGGTCGAGGTCGATGCTTGGCATGCGCTAGTCGAGCGTTCGGTTGTTGTGGAGGGCGGAGAGGAGGGGGAGAGGGTGTCGGGGGAGGGAAGGAGCGAGAAAGGAGAAAAAGGAAAGGGAGAGGACTGAATATAAGTGATCAAAGAAAAAAAAAGAGGGAGGCAGGTGTGAGGCGTGCGGTTTGCGGCGTGATAGGGCCACGAGTACGGCGACTATTGCCTCGAGGCTCACGCTTCGCCTTCGGTCGCGGGAATGGGCCAATTGCTGAACGTTAGTGCTTGCAACGATGCTGATAAGAAGGCAAAAGTGGGGTAAAGAAAGGAAATGAAGGGATGAAGATGAGTTGATAAAGAGTGTATTATGGGTGTTTAGCTAGGTGTTGTCTTGCAGAGGCGGTGTCAGGTACAGTCTCACGGATACTACAATTGACTCAACTAACTAAACTAAGTTTTGCCTCGTTGTACCGTACGTCACCTAATAGCGCACATTCACCCCTCCGTCTGTCGCTATCTGTGACGTAGACGAGGGCGTTGTCCGCAGATAAGAAGCTCTTTGTCTGAGACACACATACGCTCTGTTCTTCCCGCTCCCGGCCACTATCACATGTCCAGGCCGATCACTACAGTACACGTAGAGCGCGCATGAAGACTGCCTCATCCTCGACACCGCGCCTACCAAGGGCCGGTTTGTTGAGGAATACACGTGTTTCTATGAGAAGCGGAAAGCGCATGCAGGGAACTCATGTCAAGTTAAGTCGAAATTTAAACGGGGAGCGAGTATCTCTCACTCTGACGTCTCTCACATTCGTATTACCTGTTTGTTGCATGTACGCCACAGTTGGAGTCCTGCCGGTAGTGGTAAGATGGAACGTCTCATCTCCGAATATGAACCCGAGTGGGGCAGTTCTCTGCTGGGGTGGAGAGAGAAGGTCCTCGTCCGCAGCCGCAGCAGGCACAGTCACATGTCGGGCGCTCCTCTCCACGATAAAACTGCAGAAAAGCCCAACCAAAAGCCCGACACACCCAGCACCCTTCAAACTCTCCAAACAATGCGACAGCGACAATACGAGCTTGCAACGAGGGCAGGAGACAATTGGGACGGTGGCGGGACAGGGTTGCCAATGAGCTAGGCCCAACTCGTCGGAACAACAACTTCATCACAACGGGGACAACCACCGTACATGCGCTTACCACTACCTTCCAGCGACGCTACCTTGCGGCCTCTCATATCCTTCTACCCCCTTCCCACCTGTCGCTAGACGATTGGGAAGAAACTCTTTCTGACATCGCAAAACGCCGGGTTTGGTGGGGCTTCTACATGGGCTTAGCTGGGAGTTGCGTCAACAGGATGCCATGACGCTTTTTGATCGTCACTCGATGACGGGAAAACTTGTCGTCTGGGGAGAATCTCGCTAAACAAAATGCAAGGAATTAGTCCCGATACATACCCTACGCTGCCTCGGTGACCCACCTGGATGAGCCGACTTTGTAATTTTACCCACATCGGTGAGTTTCTATAAGGTCAGGCGATGAGCGACACGCCCATTGGGGTAAAAGGATGCTTACTTTCAGTGTATACACTCTGTTGCCCTGGTCGTCAAAGGTGTACATCAGATGCATGCTGGTTGGTCGACGAGGGAACCCTGCCGAGCGCTAGCGCTACTCTGATTATTCATTGGGTCAGCGGACCGCCTCGGACCGGGAAGGTCTTGGCTGATGACCCGGTCCCGTCCGGTGGGTGGTCAGGAATTGTTTGTCAATCGAATTTCGCAACACAACAACAATGCCGGTGCCCCGTAAAAGTCCACGCGGCTGTCTGTGTGGGCTGCCAGACGCCTGCCTTTCTTTTCTTTACTATAACGTCCGACAATCATCATCAAACCCGACGCCTTTCATCTTGTCTACATATGAGCACAACCACCAACCTATTATTGAGCCCCGCACAGGGCACGGTCATAAAACCGATACACGAGTACGATGACGAGCAAAGGGAGAAGTTGCAGACCTTGCGCGAGGTGTGTACTCATTCCCGAGATGTCCCGCGTTCTCATCCATGAACTCCCCGCCTTTCTTTCGGCAGTATGCCTACTCGCTTCATCTCCCTGACACGAATTCCTATGCACCGTGGGAGCGCCGATGGCTCGATAAAGCGGACACGCTCCCGCGGTACCTGCGTGCTTCCAAGTGGAAACTCGACGAAGCGCGGAAGCGCATCCAGAGTACCATCGAGTGGCGCCGCGAGTTCAAGCCGGAGCTAATCCCGCCCGACGAAGTCAAGATCGAGGCGGCGACAGGCAAGATGTACGTCCACCCACGTTTCGTCCCCGACGCCGCGCACGTTTAGAAAATGGCCTTTGTTGACGTCATCGTTGCTGACTTCTGCGTTCGCTGCAGCATTCTGACGGGCTTCGATGTTGATGGCCGACCTATCATCTACATGCGTCCCGGACGCGAAAACACGGAGACTTCCCCGCGCCAACTGCGCCATCTCGTCTACATTCTGTGTGTCCTTTCCCCCTTTCGCCTCCGCTTTCCCCCACTCAATTGACGCTGCGAGCCCCACAGAGAACGCGCGAAAGACCTGATGCCACACGGCCAGGAGTCGCTGATGATTATCGTCGATTACAAAAGCACTACGCTGCGCACGAACCCGTCCATCTCAGTGGCACGCAAGGTACTCACGATCCTGCAACACCACTACGTCGAGACGCTCGGCCGTGCGCTCGTCGTGAACCTGCCACGATCCTCTCTTTCTTCTACAAGGGCATCGCGCCCTTCCTAGACCCCGTCACACGCGACAAGATGCGCTTTAATCCGGACTTGTTCGAGCTCATCCCTCGCGAGCACCTGGACGCTGACTTTGGCGGCGATTATCACTTTGAGTTTGAACATGAGGCGTACTGGAGTCAGCTTATAGAGTAAGTGCATCTCTCCCGCCCCTTCCTTCTGCGCTGATTACATCGACAGGGCATGTGGCATTGCGTCGGACGGCACGCGGGTGTCGGAAAACGGGCAAGAGGTACCATCATCACCCCGTGCACAACCGACGGACATCGCCGACTACAGTCCGAGGTGAATACTTGCGTCTTTTCCAGCATACTATACTCCCCAGGATATTGATTGACCCTCTGTGTTTTTTTTTTCTTCTTGGTTTGTAAGTGCGACTGTTGTTGGCACGCCGGATGACAAAGTTATCGTTTCGCATCAACACGAGGTCGCCTTTGTAACCACCGCTTCGGCACAGCATAGCGCTCGCGCTGTAGGTTTTCCCCGCAGTACCGTGTCATCGTTTTCGGAACCGAGATGGCACGCCCCATTTATATGTGGGTTTGTACGTTATCGTCGCTCCATCCAATTGCCCTGAAATGCGTTTGTTTCTTGGCGCTTACGACTATCTCTCCCACACTGATGTATACTATTGCCGTAATCAAGAATAGTTTCCCCACCCCACCCATGTGCGTTTTGGGGTTAAAAAAGTGATCCACATGTTGTTTTGTTGATGATATAGATATGTTTCTTAATACTAATACACCTGTCAAGTGCATTGGCGTCTAGAAATCACGGGAGAAGAGTGCAAGCTCGCTCTATTGGGGGACGGATCTCCACTGTGGGAGATACACCGTGTCTCGTATCGGGCCCGGAGAATTGGCTCCAAGGTTATTTGGTTTCGTCACCAACACACACTAAGCAAGTAATATCACCACCCGGCTTATCGTGCAGCAGGATGAACGTGTATACTATGAACGTGTACACTGTGAAGTAATGTATGACAGGGAACGCTCTCTTACTAACAACGAGCACACCCCAGTTGTTATGTGACGAACAGCAAAGTCGGACAGACTTCGGAAGGCCTCAATCGGCAGATCACCGGATCACCACCGCCGCCGTCTGCCTGGCAGTGAATCATTGATTGTGCCTCCACAGAAAGATTGGCTAGCCTTATGCATACCGTTGTTCTGTTGGAGAAGCAGAGCTGAAACATCCACCCAGGCCCATATCCTCTTCTGTGACATCCAATCGATGCCGCAGCCTTTCGATACCATCACGCTATGCTTCTAGACTATGCGAAGGAGAGGCCGACGGGAGAATCACGGACACTCCATAGACGGAACGGTCTACAGGTCTACTGTCCGGCTTGTGAGAATCTCCAAAGGGTTCGTTCGAGGCAAACAGACACGCCTCCCGATCGCCGCTTCGCGTTCGGACATCCCGTGCACTACCAACACGCCGGCAAATCCGACGCAGAAGTCATCGGGTTCAACGATCCGCAGGCACCCGGCGTCAACCTCGAGAGCGACTGACGCGTCACATTCCTATACGCAGGAGGACAACCTCAAAGAAACAAAGACGACCGAAGATATCTAGAATATAAAGGCGCACTAATCGGCAACTTGAAACGACTCAATGGCAAGAATTAGGGTCACGTGTATTTCGGAAGAAACAGGTCGATACAAAGTTACAGTAAGACGACGAGCAGGACGCTGTCAAGTTCAAGGCGCCGCGGGAAGCCCAATTCGTCGAGAAAGACGAAGGCTGCTCCGACCGTTCTAAGACTCATGATGATGCAGGGGGAGAGGTTGATGCTGGTACTGATGAGCGCAAGCATAGTGCGATCGCGAGGGTAGGCGAAGAGTGTCGTGTAGAACAAGCAAGAGACTGCACCCAACCACAATATCACACACATTGCAGGGCGCGGTCTCACAGAACCCTGAGAGACCCAAGTGGGCAGTTTATTATTCTCCCTCTGTCACCCTCAACTCAAGAAACATCCCCCCCCCCAATCAAAGAAAACAATTAAAAAAGACAACCAGCTCTGAAAAAGACCCCAGCCGCTAGTCCAACTCCGCCAAGCTCTGTCTGACGGCCCGCACGCGCTCCTCAACAACATCCAACGCCCGACCAAGCTGCGCGACTTCCTCCTGCCAGGTTTCCGGCAACTGCCCCGCAGGCTGCGGCAGCACGATCTGCGGCGTCGGAGATGCAGACTTTGCCGCCGACTGAGTGGGCTGTCGCCCCGCCTCGAGTTCCTGCCATAGCGCCGAGACGATACCCTGCACCCATTTCTCGCGCTCCGCCGCCGCCTCCATCTGTCGCTGACGCGTCTGCGGATCTGTCCGATGCGCCGCGTGCTCATGCTTCCCGACGAGCGTGAGCGTCCATAAATTCGAGAGAACAAGCACGGCGATGACGGCGTATAGGATCGTCGATGTCGAGGGTGGCGAGGTGGTGGCAGTGGTGGTGGTCGGTGCAGAGGAGGACGAGGACGAGGAGGAAGGGGAGAGTTGTGAGTAATAGGAGTCCCATGCGTCGCGTAGTAGCTCGATAGCGCCTGCGAACGACTGTCGCGCGACGGAGAGCGTGCCCTCTAGCGTATCGTACGCCCATTGCAGCCCGCGCTGGTCACCCTCCTCCCTATGCGCCGCGTCGTCGTGTTCGCCCGCCACACCGCCCGCTAGCGCCTGCGTCGCGGACTGTGAGGACGGCTCCTGCACGGCGTCGGCTACCTCGGCGGGGTCCAAGCCCGCGGGTATGAATTCCGTTTGGTGCTCGTGGATGTAGCTGCGCATTTCGTGCACGAGCTCGCGCTGATAAGTCCTCTGGCCCTCGATCGCGGACTTTTCGATGATCCCTGGGACGAGTGAGTAAAGATGCGAGGGACGGCGGATTGCGCCGGAGACGCGCACCTTTGATGAAACTACGCCCTGTCCATTCCACCTGGGAGGTCACGACTACGCGCGAAGATGCGCTGCTCGCCCATGTTATGCATGTACGCGTCTTGACGCTGAATACGCTGCCCTGGCACGTCTGGCGTGCGCGTCGTCGTGACCATCGTGATGTAGTCATCAAAGTCGCTGTGCACCGTCTCGTCGTGGATCTCGCATTTAGTCGATCTGGGGCCAATGCTTCCGTTAGGGGTTTGATATAGGACATGTTGCGTGCAAGACGGTTTTGGTCGCCGGGTGTCGGCGCCCAATCGGACATTTGTATGTCTGCGCGTGTCCTCGTTAATTATACACAAGACGTGGAGAGAGAGAGCAGTGTACTTGCCCTCGAGTTTCTGATTCACGCGCATAAAGTCCTTCAGAAACCCGCTTGCGAACATCAGGTTGTATATCCGCTCTGGCGTGCCGGGTAACACCGCGTCCATCGCAAGCTCCTTGTAATGCTCGCCCGCTCTCCCACATGCGCATTGTGTCACCTTGTGTACTGGCACGACGACCGTGGCCCCATTCGCTATCGCAGCCAGTCCGTTTGGCGGAACGACGGCGCCGAGTGTGTGTGTCGCGTCCAATGCCGAACGGCCCATGCTTTCCGCTTCACTGAGCCCGTCCTCGGGACGTGCGAGGCGCCAGATGTTATAGATGACGTCGTAAGCCGTGTCGCGCGCGAGGAAAGACGCGAATGTGTACTTGGTGGTGCGTGTTGTGATCTGTATGGCATTTGGGATGACAAAAGCCGTCATCTTCTTCTCGAGCGAGATGATTTCATAAATGGGAACGATGAGCTATCATAGAGTGCGGCGAATGTCAACAAACAAGGCGACGATCAACCGAGTTGCGTGGCACCACGTACGTTTTTGATCCAACCGAAAATATTGGCATGGAAGCAGATGTGGTTCTCCGAGATGTATATGCGGCCTTGAACGAGAATCTCACGCTGCAGCGCACAACCGTAGTCTTGTAGAAGGGTAAGTAATGCTCGCAAGTCAAGAATATCACGCACCCTCAATCAAATAGTCGCCTTCTGGAATCGCCCCGAAGAGCTCGTGAAAGTCCGCATTACGCTTGTTGCTCGCGACCGCGAAGCCCGTCACCGGTATGTCGCCGTCATTCAGCTCTGCCAGTAACGCGTCGTCCTCCGAGTCGTCCTCAACCTCATCATCATGGCCTTCCGCAGACGAACCGTAATCAGACTCGTGCTCCTGGGGTCGTGCCGTCAGCGAGTTATGGCGCGAGTGTGTACCAGTCGGAGACTCAATTGACGACTGCGACGCAGCCGCATGGTGTCCAGACAGTGCCGGCGAGCGTTTAACAACACTGCCTTTGCGGCGGGGTGGCGATGCAGGTGTGGACGAGCTGCTCGCGCTGCGGCGCGAGGGGTCGGATGCGGGTGAGGACGATGAGGTCGGGGGTGCTACGAGGACGGACGGGAGCGGTGTGGCGCGCTGCAACTTCGGGGAGGACGAGCTTGTCGTAGAGCTGCGGCGCCACAAACGGCGCTTACGCCCACTAGCGGTCGACGATATGCTCGCCGTGTCCGAGTCGCGTATACGGCCTCCGGGCGATAAGAAATGAGATTCGTGCACGGCGGGGGCAGGGTGGCTCGTGGCGACTGTGAACGCGCGGGCTTGTGTGGGTGTGGGCGCGGAGGACGTTGGGGAGACGTTCGTGCCTGGGATTGACTCTGCCGAAGAAGGGGTCGTGATGAGTCCTGTCCCGTTGCCGTTCACGGGTGAGTCCTCGACGTTGCGTGGCTCAGAGCTGATGATGGCGGCGAATTGCGGGCCAGAAGGGGCGGAAGAGGTGGGCGCAATGGGCTCAATGCGGGAGCGGGAACGAGAGGATGAACGGGAGGAGACCACGCTGCGTACACGTTCTCGCAGGCTGCTTGATGACGACGACGGAGCCAATGGACGATGGTTGCCGTCGAGTCCGAGGGTCTTGTTGGAGGAGGGCGTAGGCGTGGGCATCCCACTGTCCAACTCTAGCGCCGTGGAGTTGCTGTTGATATTGGACAAAGCAGAAGGTCGGTTGCGGTCTCTGCGTTCCCGGGACGTAGTGCTTGCCTGTTCGCTTTGAAGGGAACTAGTGATGCTCTGCGGCGAAGGGGGTATGATGGTAACGCTGGGGTCTGAGCTGAGCGACGCGCTAGACGGGCTGTACTGCGCTGGTATTATCCTGAAAGACGGTTGTTCGCTATACTCGGAGGGCGTGGATGGGGAAGAAATAGCACGAGCACGGGCGGCTTCGCTTTTGAGCGTTGGCGACGATAGCGGGGACGTCGGACGGCTGAGGCTGTCAGAGGCCCTATCCTGTCGGACATTCGACTGTGTTTTGACTAATTTCGAGAAAAAGCCCGGTGCCATCGTTTACAAACACGTGGAATGTCGTCGGGCGTCGGGCTGCGAGGCGTCGTGTGGGTCGAGCACCGTAGTGAGGCTGGCCGTCGTTAGTCGTAGCGAGTCAGTGTCGCCTCGTGTCCTGGCGCTTGTTCGCCGCCAAGCCAGTCAATGGAGCCATCATCTCCCAATGACGCCAACGCTCCCTCTTCTCCTCTATGCAGCCGGGTCCAACGGCAGAGGACAGCTCGCCACCGCAGACCCGCAAGATGCACATTCATTCACAACCTGCACATTCCACGGTTGTCAACGTGGTACGTTGCCGCCAGGTACATTCTCTGTCAAGGCCATCAAAAGCTGCGGCAACCACTCTCTTGCACTGCTTTCTCGGCTCTCGAGTCCTCGAATAGAACTCTGGGGCTCTGGCGACGGCATAAAAGGCCAACTCGGTCCTACTTATGTCAACGAAGCAGTTGATAACTCTGCTATCTTTCGGCCCATCACGCTCCCTTTGGAAAACCACGGTCTCTCCGGGTACCAAATCTCAGATGTAGCTGTGTGCTGGGAAACCAGCTTCTTCCTTCTCACCAAAGAGGGCCAGCACGATGTCCTCATCTCGATGGGCGGTGATGACTTCGGTGACCTCGGAGTAGGAGGGCTAGGCACGGCAAACACACTCCCATTTCACATCATCAATTTCACTCACATCATAGGCCCGCTCTTGGACCGTCTCTCTATTACCGAAATAGCTACAGGTCCACACCATGCCGTCGTCCTCCTACACGCCGGCAACAAGCAGTACATCGCAGGCTGGGGCACCGCCCGCCACGGCCAGCTCGGACCTCTGCGCGCATCCTCAGGACGCGCACTACCGTTCTCGCCCTCACCCGTCGCAATAAACCTTCCCATCGACATTCAGCTCGATCCCGTGCGCGCCGTACGAGCCGGCAATCAGCACACGCTCTTCCTGCATGCATCCGGACGCGTTTCCGCACTCGGCTCCGACGCGAAAGGCCAATTGCGGGGCGTTTGCACCACCGCCGAGGACGTGCAAGCTATCGGCTGTTCGTGGAACGGAAGTTACCTGCAGACCCGCAGAGGCCTACTGCTCTCAGCTGGCGTGAACGCGCATGGACAGCTCGGCAGAGAGGGCGCTGATCTGGGGCCCGTGAACGTCCCGGATACCTGGCGCGTGGTGGATTTCGTGTGTGGGAGCGAACACGTCCTCTGTGTACTTGAGACTGAGGGCCAGGATGCGGAGGTGTGGGGTTGGGGGTGGAACGAGCATGGTAATTTGGCGACGGGGTCATTGGACGACGTGAAGTCACCTGTAAGGATCTGGCCTCCGTCGTCCCTGCAAACCGGAGAGAAAGTGGTTGGGGTTTGGGCTGGGTGCGGGACGAGCTGGGTTGCGGTGGTTCCTCAGGTGATGTGATTGCCAGTGAGGAAGTATAGCGTGTGGTAGTCCACGCTTCACAATACCGTAACTTTGCTCCCCCGATCGGAAATTGTGGGAAAGTGTAGCATGCAATCGATGAATTGCTGATAAAATCATTGATCCTAGGGCTGTATCATCACAGCTCAATTGTTCTAGTTGACGACAAGTAGACGAAATCTGAACGTCGGTCCGACTACTGTAACGATTTGAAAGTCATAACTCCTACTAGTGTAAAAGAAAGTCATCTCCTACCGAAGAAATGGCATCTACCACCGGAAGGCCGAAGAAATTTCATCCTTCGGCCCACTGCTCGACTACGACGACGCAGATATCATACTTCGAAGTTCCGACAAGGTCGACTTCCATGTCCATAAACTCATCTTATCCACATTATCCCCTTTCTTCAAGTCGATGTTTTCGCTCCCGCAACCAGTGGCAGACTCGGACGATAGCGTTCCAGAGAAGCAAATTCCTGTCATCGATTTGGCAGAGAATGGCAGGACCATCATGACTTTATTAACCATCTACCCAGTTGTATCTAATGAGGCCCCCGAACCCGAATCGTTGGGCGACATGATAGATGCTTTTGTGGCAGCCAAAAAGTTCGATATGGTCTCCGTGTCTCAACGTCTCAACCAAAAGTTTGCGGAGGCAAAGTGTCTGCAAGATGACCCCATAATGGCCTTCTGCGTCGCCTACTCTAAACAATTAGGAGATACGGCTCGTATAGCCGCAAAGGCATCACTCAAGCATCCAATGAACTTGGATAGCGTCGCAGACAAGCTGCCATACATAGACGGAACCGCTCTCCATCATTTATACAAGTTCCACCGTGCATGTTCCGCCACTACTTCTGAAGCTGTCTCTGGCTCGCACCTTCCCTGGATCACACAGGAATACATTACCTGGTGGGAGTCGTGGGACCTCGCAGACAGAACATGCCAGTCTAAATGTCAAACCCATGTCTACGACTTAGGCGTGCGAACCTCTCGTTTCGCATTCGGTCGGTTTCAATATAACTGGAAGGTCTCCACCCCTTATCACGACTACCTTACGCGCGCACTCAACGTCCTGCAGAAACAACCTTGTCGAGAGGTAGTGACTGGCCACAACTTTCTTACTCCCTCCTACAAGGCAGAAGTGTGTGACAGTTGTCTGCTCACCTCGCTTGGCTTGCCAGAGTTTAGTCGTCTATTGGGAGATGAGGTTGAAAGACGAGTTTCGACGGTAAGCCAAGACATATTATATTTACTCTTCGCATCACTCAACAATCTCCACCGAAGGTTGTTCTAGAACTGCCATTCTGACACACTCTGATATGCCCCCTATGTGCAATTACCTGGATCAACTGGTCTGAGGTAGCACCAAGACATGAGTTCTTGTAGGATAACGTTGCGAGGTCTTTCCGTCCATTTTTTCTTCCGGCAGTTCAAAGAGTTGGAGCTCTGCATGTATGCTTGACAATTTTGTTTTGTTTTGATTTCACTGCATGACATGTTGGTTGATACACCGTATTTACTCTGGAAATAAAATACGCACGACGAAGCAGCTGAGAAAGCAGCCATTACTGTATCCCTATTCTTCTTTCCCGCTTTACCACTTTATTCCTTTTGACTTTTCTTTATTTGTTCATGACTGTACGATTCCCTGGCGGCTCGCTGTCGTTGGTGTACAATATATCAGGTTGTACACCCCACAACTTTTTCCATTGAATGATCGGTCGTGTGTGGTGTACATCTGTTGCTGTACGTCGATGAGAAGCAGAGTCTGAACGGACCGGACCATGGACCGGACCGTGAGATAAGTGAAAGTCCATAACTTTCGTCGTTGATGTTGATATTGATATGAAACTGGACCTAAAGATATGTCGCCTACCGCCTTCGGCCCACCATTCGACCGCGGTGACGCAGATATCATTCTTCGAAGCTCCGATCAGGTCGACTTCCATGTCCATAAACTCATATTATCCACATCATCCCCTTTCTTCGAGTCGATGTTTTCGCTCCCGCAACCCGACGATAGCGTTGCCGAGAAGCAAAGTCCTGTCATCGATTTGACAGAGAATGGAAGGACCATCGCGACTTTATTAACATGCATCTACCCCGTTGTATCTGAGGCCCCCGAACCCGAATCTTTGGACGACATGATAGATGCTTTTGTGGCAGCCAAAAAGTTCGATATGGCCGCCGTGTCTCAACGTCTCAACCAAAAGTTTGCAGAGGCAAAGGTTCTGCAAGAAGATCCCATAGCGGCCTTCTGTGCCGCATACTTTCACGAATTAGGAGATGCGTCTCGTATAGCCGCAAAGGCATCGCTTAAGCGTCGAATGAACTTGGATAAGGTCGCAAGCAAGCTGCAATACTACGTAAACGGTGGAACCGCTTTCTATCAATTATACAAGTTCCACCGTGCTTGTTCCGCCACTGCTTCTCAAACCGTCTCTGGCACGCGCCTTACCTGGATTACAAAGGATTCCAGTACCTGGTGGTACTTCGCAGATAGAAAATGCACGTCCAAATGTCAAACCCATGACTACGATTTGGGTCTCCCAGCCCTACGAGACTTGCCAAGGCTGCCATGCATGTACAGACCTGAAAACATCCGCTTTGCCCCCAGAATGAGGTACTCCGAGCCACCACCGCCCTGGGCGGCCTCCACCCCTTATCACGACTACATTACGCGTGCACTCAATGTCTTGCAGGAGCACCCTTGTCGGGAGGCAGTGACTGGCCACCACTTTCTTTCCCCCTCCTACAAGGCAAAAGTGTGTGACAGTTGTCAGCTTACCTCGCTTGGTTTGCCAGAGTTTAGTCGTCTATTGGGGGATGAGGTTGAAAGACGAGTTTCGAAGGTAAGATAATACAAATATATATTTCTCTCTACATCACTCAATGATCTATATCGAAGGTCGTTCTAGAACTACCATTCTGAAACTCTCTGATATACTCTCCTATGTGTTACCTGAATCAAACCGATCTGAGGTAGTACCAAGTGTTAAGATGTTGTCGTCATGAGTTCCTGTAGGATAACGTTGCGATACCGGGAGCGAGGCCTGTCAGTGTCCGTCCATTTTTCTTTCGAGCAGTTCGAAGGGCTGGAGCCCTACTACATATATGCCTTTCATGTTGGTTGATATTCTGTATTTACTCTGGAAATAAAATGACAGAAACACGAAGTAGCAGAGAAACAGTCTGAGCGGACCGGTCCGTGAGATATGTGGAAAACTGATAACATCGGCGTTGACTCGTATGAACCTGGACGTAAAAACTGGCCCAGCTGCCCCCCTCCCTTAACACATCACGTGATCCGAACCTTGGTCTTAATTCGGTCTCCGATTTTGAACTTTATTTTTATTTTTATTCTATATATTTGCGCGATGTAAATAGATGACAAACAAGGGCAAACAACGCGTTAAGCGTTCGTTTATTCACTCTCCCTCCCTTTTCGTGTGGCGCGTACCATCGTTTGCCCACCCCCGTTTGCGCCCCCCGTCGCGCCCCCCATTTGTGCCCCCGCCGCCACGGGAACACAGAAGAGCGCCAGAAAGGTACGCCCCCCAGTTCCCCCCTCCACCGCCTTTGACTACGCGCGAACAGGACACGCACACGCGGGACGCGGGACGGGCGGGGATAAGCCCCCCTCTTGCGCCCACCACGTCCACGCGCGAACGGGGGGGCGTGCGGTGAGGGTCTCCCCTCCCCTCTTGAGGTCCCCACCTCCCCTTACGCGCAAGATGGCGCGGGCAAGGTACGCCCCCGCCCCCTTGTCCCCCGCCTCCACCCACCGCTAACAAACAACAAGGGTACGCGAACGCGTCGCGCACGACAGGGCACCCGCACCTCCCCCTTTAACGCGCAAACGGGGTGGGGGTGGGGGTGGGGGGGTGTACAAGGGGAGCACCCCGCGCGTTCCCGCTCACGCCCCAGGGCGGCGGTGCACCCTTCCTCCCCCAGGTTGTGTACGCACACCGCCACCCCGTCTACCCCCCGTCCCCCTCCCTCCCGCTCGGGAAGCGCCACCTCCCACCTCTCCCGCGCGACCCTCTTTGGGTGCGCGCCAGGGAGGAAAGCCGGAGACGGGGACGACGCGGCCCCGCATGCGTGTCAAGAGGGGGGGGTGGAACCGAGCGCGGTCTGGTGCGCAACCGGGCAGGCGACGTGAGCCGGGGGGAGGGGGGCGGTGGCGCGGCCGCGCGACACGGGCGGGCGAGGGTAGGTGAGCGGGGTGGTGTGCCACCTGAGTGAGCAACCTAGCTCGGTGTGCGTGAGCGGGAGGGGGGGGGCACAGTAGATTAACAAACATGTACATAGTTTGATAATAAAATATTTTCTTAATATTTTAATCTAAATTAATTGGATCTAATGCAATGAGTAGAAGCTATCAAATAAATAGCTAAAAAAAATATGAATATAATTGGGGGACATAGATATCTTTGAAAGCCCTTTGACTCTACCAATGCTAGTTGTGTGCTGTCTACTCATGGTCTTGGTGATGTGCACAGCATGTTGCTGTCCATCCTATACAATATATTAAACAAAAAAGTTTGTCTGCAGAGTCATCAGACTTCAAATGTACTTAATTTGCACACACATTGATGTTGGGTACAGTTTTTGTGATAATTTCTTCAAGCATGTGGACTTCTTCCTGTTGAAACATAATAAGTACATACATATCTTATCTATAGCAGTTACAACATTACAGCAGTATATGTACATATAATTACCGTATTAGGGTAACTCCTAATTGGAGAGCACAACTCTTATCAGCATCACATGTGGTGATACTGGAGAGTTCTGAGGTGTTTCACATCAGGCGTCACTGAAAACACAATATCATGAACACTGTTACTCATCACTTATCATCAAATGGACATTGTAATGCATGAGTCACATGCCAAACTTGACTTGAGTATATGGCACAATGGCAACAATGGAGATGACTTAGCAACACTACCAATGCTCACAAGGTGTGGTATATGAGGACACTCGAAGGTGCCTCCCTAAGAAGAATGTAGAGTGGGGCTTGACGCTTCTGGCATCACAGGCAGAAGATTTCCAAAGAACTGGACTTGAGAGTACAAGAATGTCAAGCTGCTGACTACATCAGTCAGCAGTCTGCTTATAACTACTGCAAGGTATGCACCTTTGTCAGTGACAACACCACTACTACTACTGCTTGGTAATTGTCCACTAGTCATATCAGTAATCATACAGTGTCAATCAGTAATCAATGAGAAATCTCCTTAGTAAGTATTGTGAGTGACTTGTCATCATGCTTACTCTGCCTAGTACACATTGTATCATAACTAGTGATGTAACAGTTTGGTTCAGTCCGGTTCAGAGCCTTTTTTCCTGAACCCTAAACCGGACCATCGGTTCAGTTCAGGTATTTTCCTGAACCCCAAACCAAACCCTCGGTTCAGGTTTAAAAGGGTCCAGTTCAGTTCAGGGAGAGGCTGAATGTGAACTGAACGTGAACGCAAATATTAAGCAGTACTTGATTATGTAATCACCAAAAAAGCGTATAATTTCTGGGTAATGTACCACAAAAGATAAGCTTTTGTGGTGAAACTTTGAAAAGTGTTCGATAACGCTGTCTAGTGCTATGTACAAACTATGTATTGTGTTCAGAATTACTAGTTCTAATTCTCTATCTCCTCATCACTGCTGAAGGACAGCTCTGTATGAAGTCCTGCCTGCCTGCCTGCTGAGATGTGCCCATTCCAATAAGCACTCTTGAGTAATTGGAGGCTCTCAAAGATGGCTGGCTGCAACTGGTTCCTTTGTGTGCAGCCCGTGAGACCTCCACCGCTGAAGGCCTGCTCAGATGGTGTGGCTGAACCTTGGATCGCAAGGTAGTCTCTGGCAATTTGTTTCAATGTGGGGTATCAGGTATTGAGCTGAGGTGTAATGCCTCACAAGGCTGGAGCCTGACTTAGGCTGAGTGATACGTGATGGCTTTAGTAACGAGTGAGATGACTCAGCGACAGCGAGTCTATGCTCAAAGGCGAGACCTAATATGAGGACATGTGCAAGTGCCTCTCTAAGCATTCTGAATGGTCTTGGACATCTGTTACAGACCAAGTAGAAGAGATGAGACCGCTAGAGATTCCGAAGTGTACAAAAGTGTCAAGCTGTCGACCACATCAGTCGACAGCTGCCTTTTAACTAGACTTGACTGTACGCCTTCATCAGCAACACAGCCACTACTACTACTGCTTGGTAACGTACACTAATACAATCAGTAATCCTCAGTAATCATACAGTAAGACATGAGTAATCCACCACAGTTCCTTGGTAAGTTTCGAGAGCAACTCATCATCTCGCTTACCTGCTCAATCAGTAACAGTAGATCGTAACATGAGGGATCCATTAGACATCATGTATGCACAACCAAATAGATGGGACTCACCCCCCACCAACCAATGATGTTGTTTGTGGCCTCAACTCCAGCTTCAAGGTATTGTTTGAGCTTGTCATGAGTGTAACGTCCCGGGTCATGGTATGTATCTGACCTAACCCATAAGTCATGGGACGTATAGGCATGTGATCGCATGATGTTGTGGCTCGGCTTACATGGTTTACTATGTGGATTACTGATACTAGTACGATACGATGACTGAGGATTGCTGTACGATTACCAAGGGTAGTAGTAGTTGAGGCGTTTGGCTTAGTGGACGATTACCTAGCAGTAGTGGCTTAGTGGACGATTACCAGCAGATTAGTAGTAGTGGCGGTCTCGCTGACGAAGGCGGATCGCGCGGATAGTTTATAAGGAAGCTATCGACTGTTGTAGTCGATAGCTTGGATTTCTTGTACACTTCTCAACTTGTTATCCAAAGCCGGTTTCCCTCTCTCATCTCTCGTCCTTCGGGGCCGCGTATCAAGAGCAGTCTAAACATCAAAGCTCCGCCTTCGAGCGTTGAGACGTCACTCAGTCTTTGTACTTGAGTAAGACTACTGCTGAGTCACCGCGTTCACTCTACGTTGCCTAAGTCAGGCTCACGTGCTGCTTGCACGTAACAATGAGGACCCTTGAAAGTACCACCCTGCTGTTGAATGGCTTGAATGGCACTGAGCAGAAATGTGCCACCATAGTGAAACAAAGGTTTCAACATGGAAGGGCCATCTGTTTTGATGTCAGCAGTGAATACGGCAAGTAAGCAGACAAAACGTACCTGTAGAGTCCTTGATTGTCGTGGCAGATTGTGTGGGTGTAATATAATAGCTGTCAAACTAAACAGGGTTTAAAGTAGGTTCGGCACATCCAAAATTGAATAGCTTACCACATCCTCAAGCTGCTGCATCCCAGCAGTGTACTGATCACTCTCCCATTGGTGCCGGAAGTACAAGTCCTTGACATTGGGGTCCAGGACTAGCATGCAAAGTGAGTGTGATGTTTGAAAAAGAGTATGAAACTTACCCAGACAAATAAAATATCCTGATGATGTGCTGCCAACCCAACCATACCATTTGTGAAGGTTCTTGGTTCCTTCATTGAGTGTGTCCTTCAGGCCTTGATACTTAGGCTCGCAGGCCATACTATCCCAGTGCTTGATAAGAAATTCAAAGCTGGGGATAATATGCCACACCGTGGGTGTGCGCTTGCTTGAGAAAGTCTGCTGGGCATTGAATGGCTCCTGGTAAAAGTGAGGGGCTTGGGAAAGGACAAAAAGAAGGCAATTGACTTACCCTCAATGCATCCCTGATTAAACTGAGATACTCCCAATCCTTAGAACTCAAGTGGAAGTTTATATAGTGGCATTTCTTGGTAAGAGGTGGTACTGATTTGTTTTCATCTGTGAGAAGGATAAATTGATTGACAGCCTGTTATGAGGAGAGATCAAGACTTGAGGATAGCAAGGAGAAGGCCACGCACCAGTTTGAGATGGATGAAGCACTCAAGAAAGGTGAATAGCGATCCCCAGTGTGTACAAATCCACAGAAGAAGTTCAAGAGGTGTGATATTGACTTGGGTGCACATCATGTGAAAGAACACCCAGGCTTGCAGCAATTTATGGATCTGCAATGTGCAGTTGTAAGGGAAATAGATCAACGGGACATGTTATGACTTACCTGCTTGACCAGGGCAATGGCCTTGCCAAGTGAATCCCCCACAGGAATGTCTTCATCATCCTCATTGTCATCTTGATCACTGTCCGAGGCAGGGTCATTGTCTGAGTCCGAGGCAGAGCCTCCAGAAGGGCCACGCTTCCTGCTGCAGGGAGCAATGGTTTTGATGAAGTGCTTGGCCACAAGATGGAGTGAGTGTTCCATGCACCTGAATGTCTAGTTAGACTGGAATGAGTATGACTTGTGGACACTTACAACATATCATGTTCTCACACCATCCTTTCCGCATCCATGAGAGGGTTAGTCTGGAGCATGCAAAGTGTAGTGCAATTGATGGCCGCGCTGTTGCTAGTGAACCATCTGACCTACAGTAAGGAGTTAGGGAAGAGGTCTAATATACAGGGAATAACACGAAGACATTACCTTGCCACACAAATTATACCTGTCCAACACACAACCTAAGATGTCCCCCATGTTATTACCTGTGTGCCTCCCCTTGATCTCCTGGAAGATGAGCTGATCCGACTTCAACTCCCTTGTGTTGGGGTGATCAGCAGGTGCATCTATGAAGTGTGCTGTCAGCAAGAGGTAAGGGTCTCTGGGTGCAGAAGTCCATGTGTTGAAGGTGAAAGAAATCCTGGATGGGATATTCTTCAACTTCTTGTGGACCCTTTCCTCTGCAATTTCTGCATGCCAAACTATTTCAGTGCAGATTGTATGATGACGTGGAATGTCTCTATCCAAAAGTGAGGGGTGGCAGAACTTAAGGATGCTGCAAAAACTGTTGTGTTCCACTAAAAGGAATGCCTGCAAAAGATTGGAGTTGAATTAGTGTCAAATATACAAGAAATATTTCACTTACCTCGACTTCACAGATGATGAGTTTGACGATGTAGTCCATCAGCCCTGCATTGGTAAATGTCGGGACCCTGGCCTCTTGGGTGACAACGCCTTCAAGAGTTGTTTGGGTCAGTTGTGTTATGTTTGACTGAACGTATCAGCTCGACTTGAGCAATGGGTGTGGTGAATCAGTCGTGCGGGCGGTTTCGATGACGGTGTTGTCACAGGAAGTCCACACTTCTCCTGCAGATGGTCGCGGATAAGGCACCAACAGTATGCGTGAGTGTAGGGAATTACCCTAGGCGAAGTTGTGGATATATGAGTGATGGATCCGATGCGATGGACCTCCAATTGTCATAGAAAAGAGTGGGAAGTTGACAAGTCATCGGGACTTGGATGCAACTCCGTGTCTGTGACAGTCTGAAATCGATATGATTCAAGAACTCAGACCTAAGGTCCTTGTTCGTTAGGAGTACATGTTATATACAAATCAAGAGGTGCCACTACTGGTAGTTGAGGTACTAGGATTGCCACTAATACTACTAGTACCAGTATAAGTATGAGGTCATATGGAACTGCGCCAAATGAAACAGAAGGTTACAACTGATAAGAGTGGGTCATGAGACCGAGAGGGCGCGCAGGGGTAGGAAGTACGAATCAGAATGTGAAAATGGTTCCAATGATAGCCCATATGGTGCTGAACGCTGTGACAAAAGTTCGGACAAATCGGTCAATGTATGGGGCACACGTAACCAATCGTAACAAGTTGAGTTGTTTGAGTTGTTTGAGTTACGCTAAATGTATACACATTGATCAGTGCTGACAGAACAAGATAACATGTACTCACCTCTTCATACTGGATTCACTTGGGTTGCAAAGGAGGGCATGGAGATGTAGATCAATATTGAGCGACTTGCAGTGCTTGCAATAAATGTCGACATGATTCCTAGAAAAGATTGAACTCTTTAGCCAAATGAGACAATTAATGATGTTAAACAATACCTAGCGATGTGGGCTCGCAGTGAGCTTGTATTCCCAGTCATAAAGCATGAGATTTGCTTGACCGAGGTGTCATTCCTGCATGCAGTAAGTAAACATGTCAGCAAAAAAATATAAACAAGGGAATTATTTACCGACAAACCATACACCAATGTCCATCCACAGTCTTTCCAGTGATTGGATGGACATATTCTCAGTCACGGTGGAAAATCACACAAATGTCTGCTCTACGGTCCGCCCAAGACTTGAAATTTGCAGCCTGAGATGGAGAGTACTTTAATTTTGTTGTATTTTTAATTTGTTGTATTTTAATTGTGTTGAGTTTACTTTGTTTGTACTTTAATTTTGTTGTATTTTTAATTTGTGGTATTTTAATTGTGTTGAGTTTACTTGTTTGTACTTTAATTTTGTTGTTTTAATTGTGTTGAGTTTTGCTTTGTTTATATTTTAATGATTTATTGCTTTAATTTGTTGTGTTTTAATTTTTGTTATGTTATAATTTGGTTGTATTATAATTGTGTTGTATTTTTTTTCATGTTTTAATGTGGTTATGTTATAATTGTGTTATATATATATATATATAATTTAATTTTTCTGTGTTACAATTCACCTGTGGCAGAGTCCGGACTTGCCTTCCTTTTTTGGTTTGTTGCGGCAATAAATTTGCTTGAGTAATCAAAAGAAAAAATGTGTGTTTAGGCGGAGCCTAAATTTGAGCTGTGGAACATGTGAAGCTTTGGCCTTTTCGGGCTTAAATTCAATCACATGACATCACGTGATGTGTTAAGGGAGGGGGGCAGCAAGGACAGTTGGACGTAAAGAAATGATAACTGTTGCCTCCAAGTTCGGCCCACCGTTCGACCACGCCGACGCAGATATCATTCTTCGAAGTTCTGACCAGGTCGACTTCCATGTCTTTAAGGACATATTATCCTTATCATCCCCTTTCTTCAAGTCCATGTTTTCACTACCGCAACCGGATGTCGGCGTCGCCGAAAAGCAAAATCCTGTCATCGATTTGACAGAGCATAGCAGTACAATCGCCACTCTATTAACATTCATCTACCCGGTTGTATCTGTGCCCCCAGAACCCGGATCTTTAGGTGACATGATAGATGCTTTTGTGGCAGCCAAAAAGTACGACATGGACGTCGTATCTCAACGTCTCAACCAAACGTTTGCGGAATCAGCAGCTGTGCAAGATGACCCCGTCGTGGCCTTCTGTGTCGCGTACTCTCATCAATTAGGAGACGCGGCTCGTATAGCTGCAAAGGCATCCCTTAAGCGTCGAATGAACTTGGACAACATCGGAGACCAGTTGCAGTACATAAACGGACCTGCTTTCCATCAGTTATACAAGTTCCACCGTGCTTGTTCCGCCGCTGCCGCTCAAACCATCTCTGGCAAGCACCTCACCTGGATCGCTTTCTCAAACAGTACCTGGTGGGACCTGGCAAACATAGGATGCCCCTCCAGATGTCCCAGATATGAGTACAAATTGGGTCACTCACGATCTTCCTGGCCAGCCTCCGTCCCTTATCACGATTTCATAACGCGCACACTCAATATCTTGCTGGAGCATCCTTGCCAGGAAGCAGTGACGAAACACGAGTTTCTTCACCCTTCCTACAAGGAAAATGCGTGCAAAGATTGTCGGCTCACCTCGCTTGGCTTGCCAGAATTTAGTCGTCTCTTGGGAGAAGAGGTTGAAAGACGAGTTTCGGAGGTAAGATAATACATATTATATTTCCTCTACACATCACTCAATGATCTCTACCGAAGGTCGATCTATTTTTGCCATTCTGACACCCTCCGATTTATCCACCTATATGTTATTACCTGAATCAAACTGCTCTGACGTTACCAGTATCAATTCCTTGTCTTTCAATTATGGGTTCCTGTATGATATTAGTTCAGGTTGTGCGAGCGATCTAGTTTTCTAGTTATCCGATGTATGAATACAAGTAGTATTTTGTCCCTTTTCGCCGTGGCCGTCGGAATCAATTCATTTTAACAGCGTTCAGGAATCAGGACAGCTGTTTAATTTAGATTTTAAGACCTAAACGTGATGTACACAAGGCCACGATGCAGACTAATTTCAACCTTGCGCCAATACGTAACTTACCTCGGGACCTTAGCAGAGCTGAGCAGAGTCTGAATCATAGATACTCGAAACAACTGCGGAAATGCTTCACAGTCGTCTTGCCACCCCTCTTTCACACTTCTTCAATTTAGTTTTTGCAACTGAGGATACATACTCGTCCATATTGTCTTCCGAATCAGGATGGCTGTCCCAAGGGCTGTCCGGCGAACTTGCATGAGTCCGCCCTGCCGCTGATTGTGCCGCTGAATGAGTTTTTGTCTGATTCGTGATGCATAATTGTAATCATGGACGTCACACGATTTTCGCACACGCACGCAGTGGGCCACGCACGTATCCTTGTCACATTTTGAGCATGTATTGTGTGCATCAAAAGGTCGTATTTGCATGGAGAAGTTCGCTACATTGTACCGAGGTCACGACCCGATTGCGTGGGAAAAGCAAGGAACCCACGGGACGCGACCCTGTGATCGCGTGATCGTTCAGTTTGACCATATGATGGGCCCACGCCAGACAAATTCTCGACGCTACCAAAGGCAAGCCATTGATGCTGAGATCAAGTTATTGAAGGAGTCCTTCCGAGAGTCCTTCCGAGTGCTGAGGCTTCGCCGTAACACACTTGCACCCATCTCATCTCTATCTACCGAGGTCATCGCCGCCATATTCTCCCTTTTGCATTTATCTCAGGTCGATCTATCACCCCTAGTAGGCGGAAAGCCAGATATTCTAGCGTGGCTGCGTGTGTCCCATGTCTGTCATCAATGGCGCGACATTGCACTCAATAATACCCTCTTCTGGAGTCACATCGATTTCAACAGAATATCTTCGGCCGGCGCGGCTGAGACGCTTGCTCGGGCGAAGAAGGCTCCTTTGCATTTAACTGCATGCACTACCGGCGATCAACGAGATGATGCTCGGTTTACCGCGGTCAAAAAGGCTCTCCAATCCCATGTCTCCTATGTATGCCACCTTTCCATCAGTGCAAACTCTTTCTTTCTTCGCAGGACCCTTAAACGACTCGCTTCACCTGCTCCCACCCTCGAATACCTTTCACTGTCCACGTATCCGAACTCCCTGCTCAGAACAACGCCGCAGGCAACCGTCCCTGACGCACTTTTCGATGGCACTACCCCAAGGCTCTCCCGCCTCAATCTCTACAAGTGCAACATCAGTTGGAAGTCACCGCTCTTGAAGGGCCTCACATATCTCGAAATATCTGAACCATCTAAGCGTGTGAGGCCGAGCCTCGCTAATTGGTTGGACGCTCTAGGCGAAATGCCACAATTAAAGGAGCTTATCCTTCACTCGGCCTCCCCGATTGCTCCTCCCTTTCCATTTGACATCGAACGCACCGTCACACTCCCCTTCCTTACACTCTTGAATATATCCGCCTCCGTAGGAGATTGTGCGCTTGCACTTTCTCATCTCGTCCTACCAGCTCTCACCCGGCTGTCCATCAAAGCGCAGTCAATCCTTCCAGATGGAGGAGACGTCATCAAATTCCTTCCATATGCTGTACAACATGCACATGGACCCCAGGACAAGCAACTTCTACAGAGCGTGCTGATCCGTAGTCAAGGGAAAGGCGTGGAAATCCTTGCGTGGCCCGATTTTGAAGTCGGGTTTGACACCCTTCACCTCCTTCGATTGGACCCAACACGTGTGGAGCTCTTCATATGGAACAGGGACTGGTTTACAGATACCTACATCCAAGCCATCGACGCGGCGATTGCGGCCCTTCCCCTGGAGAACCTAGTGATGCTCGATGTGGGAGAGCGCACACGGCTTGACGAGGAGTTCTGGCGCCATCATGCACCACGTTGGCCCATGCTCCAGTGCGTGCAACTGGCGCCTCCTGCGGCACGGGGATTCAGAGATATGATGCTGCAAGACAACGGCGGGCGTGAGTGCCCACTGTTACCGTCGCTGACGGTTCTCTCCCTGGTTGAGAGTGCGTTAAGTGCGCGCAGGACCCACCTTCTATGCGACCTACTTAGGAAGCGCGTGGAGAAAGGGGTTCCAATTAAGACACCTGACTTGTACACATGCCGCGCGACTGGCCACGCTGTTGAGCTACTTGATGAGATTGTGGCCAATGTCTGCCTTCCGGAACCTCCGGACTTAGAGCCTTCGTGCTCCTTCAGCTTCGTCTGCGATGACGACGATTCTGAAGCAGAAGACTATTCAAGTTCTGATGATGACGAAATATATGCTAGTGATGGTAGCGAGGAAGGTGATGAGGGGGAAATAAGTGATGAGGACGAAGAGGGAGAGAACTACTCGGAGATGGAAGATTAATCAAGCCCTTTATTCATAGAGACCAATGAGGTTCCGTATGCATATGATCTAGTCTAGATACGGTACGCTTTTGTGGAGTGCCATGCGGACGGGATGAAAAATCGGAGCCAGCCCATGAGCCTTTCAGCTCTTTAGAAGTGGAAGTTGCAATAGCAAGCCATGCAGTACTTAGTGGCACGAGATGGAAGCAAGAGGACCTGAGGCAATAAACCCAAGGCTCAGAGAACAGGTGATCGAGAGAAAGGTGAAACGTGAAGCCCTTCACTCGGCAAAGTCAGTATCGAGACCGATCTTACCGACAACGGTGAGGCCGACGACAACGTTCTGGATAAACTGAAGCAGTTACTGAAATACAACGTTGAAGAGACAATTGTGCACTTGCATCTCGCATAAAACGGCGGCAGAAAGAACATACAGGATGGCAACGACTCGGATCTAATATGCAGAGTGGTAAGAACGTTGACAGCGCGGGATAGGGGATGACATCGGTAACAAAAATTGCGATGCTCTAGACAAACAAGTGGCATTAAAAGATGGGGCACATATCCTCAATTGTTAAACACATGGCTGCGAGATTGCGCATAATGACAACTGTGTATGAAAAAGAGACAAGAGGATATACGGGTTCCAAAGTGGTACAAGCGCGACCAGGACCTGAAGGCTTCCTACGGATGGAACCCATATGCAGAACACGGCGCGTACTATATAGATCCAATGCGAAGGGGGAATTACGAGGTCCTTGCACCAGCGCCGAGGACGTGCAAGCTATCGGTTGTTCCTGGAACGGAAGTTACCTGCAGACCCGCACACTGGCAGGCGAGGCTACTGCTCTCGACTAGTGCGAACGAGCACGGACAGCTCGGTAGAGAAGGCGCTCAGGCTGGTCTGGGGCCCGTAAACGTCCCGGATGCCCGGCGCGTAGTGGATTTGTGTGGGAGCGAACACGTCCTGTGTGTGCTTGAGTTGGAGAGCCACGACGCGGACTCGGAGGTATGGGGATGGAACGAGCATGATAACTTGGCGACATATCATTGGACGACATGAATGCGCCTGTAAAGATCTGGCCTTTATCGCCCGCGCAAGCCGTAGAGAAAGTGGTTGGGGTGTGGCTGGATGTGGGACGAGCTGGATGGCGGTAGTTACTCCGGCGTCTCACGACTCCAGATAACGGCGATGTGATGGAGGAAGTAAATGGATGCCTAGCGTGCGCTTGTCTATTCCTGCAATTGTATCATAATCTTACCCTCAATAGGAATTGAAAGGACGATTGTAAAATACAATTGACTCTTCCGAGTCCCTCGGCAGTGTAATGTGAGAACCTCCAAAGATTGATAAGCCCGATTAACACATCTAACAATTGAGAAATGAGAAATGAGCAACTAGTCCATCATACGTCAGGAGACATTCCATCACTGAAAGACATCCAATTATTATAGTCGACTGACTTTCTCAACAAGATGACAGAATATACCATTCGTGCCATTGTTTTTCCAATGTTGTGCCGCTGGCTTGGGCGTAGTTTTGGCTAGAACAAAGGTGCGTTATCTGGAAAGTCCTTCACCGCCACCGATGGAAGGTCACCAACTATAGCCTCGATACCTTGTGAGGCACTGCGCTGGACTATGACCGATGGGCCAGACGATGTTTGGCCTCCGAGGAAACAGCGGATGAGTGACAATCACTGCTTTTATCTGCCAGACTGAGCGTACACTGGCCGTTAGATTTTGCGATCGACTCAAAGGCATTGGACCAACAGCAAAATCCAGCGCCGAGTTTCCAGAAAGAAAAAGCGACGCGGCTGTCATGGTCATCTATAAGTGCTCGGGACACGGTAGTCTGAGAGATACGAGGCAGACATCCACAGTTTCAAAGTTCGCAAGGTTGGTGAACAAAGGATGCATAATCCACGAGGACGCGCAGCCTGTGGTGAGGTACGAGCGGTGGTGGCATCCAATGGCGATGCGATGATACGAGTCCTCAACCACTTGTTGTTGTAATAGAGGGTTCGTGAGCGGGAGGTGAGATATAAGATGTCATTGCTGCCAGAGTGATATTTTGTTAGCACCACCTCATTATACCCGTATATACTCTTTTAATACACCACTGAAATACGGTAGTACACGTCCCGTAACGTATACGGTTTTCATCCAATACGGGCCATATCAAAAACGCTGTATGAAAGACCAAAAACTCGACAAAGGAAACTCGCCAAAGGACGGTCTGAGCGGACCGGACCGTAAGATAAGTGGAAAATCGATAACTTCCGTTGCGCCAGATGTGAACATGGCTGTAAAGATATGGCACCTACTACCTTGCCTACTGCCTTCGGCCCACCGTTCGACCACGCCGACGCAGATATCATTCTTCAAAGCTCTGACCAGGTCGACTTCCATGTCTTTAAAGACATATTATCCGTATCATCCCCTTTCTTCAAGTCCATGTTTTCGCTACCACAACCAGTTGGCAGCGCTGCTGGAGAGAAGCAAATTGCGGTCATCGATTTGGCAGAGAATAGCAGGACAATCACCACTCTATTAACATTTATCTACCCCCTCGTTTCTACGGCCCCCGAGCTCGAAACGTTGGACGACGTGATGGATGCTTTTGTAGCAGCCAAAAAGTACGATTTGGCTATCGTGTCTCAACGTCTCAACCAAATGTTTGCGGAGGCAAAGGTTCTACAAGACGACCCCGTAATGGCCTTCTGCGTCGCATACTCTCGAAAATTAGGAGATGCGGCTCGTATAGCCGCAAAGGCGTCGCTCAAGCATCAAATGAACTTGGACAACGTCTGTCACGCTCAGTAAGGCGTGTTCGAGTTCGTCGTTCGTTCGGTGTTCGTTCGGTAATCACGTGACTAGATCACGAGATAAGTTCAAGAGTGCGACTCAATCAGAGCGCGGAGCGATGATGAACAAGTCAAGGGAATCGTATTCGAGCAGCTACTTGTACTGAAGTAAGATAC
This sequence comes from Lactarius quietus, assembly GCA_015025155.1. Taxonomy (NCBI): domain Eukaryota; kingdom Fungi; phylum Basidiomycota; class Agaricomycetes; order Russulales; family Russulaceae; genus Lactarius; species Lactarius quietus. The sequence continues at coordinate 80,427 of WITN01000095.1, read as the reverse complement.
AACAGGTCAAGCTTAAGGCTCGTTCTTAGGAAACAGAAAGGGTCTTTATAGTAAAAGAACAGATCATAGAAAGCCGTGGAATCGTTGAGAAGAATCCAAGAAACGAGTCATAGCTATGCTATCGAAGCATATAGAAAGGTCGAGAAAATACGAATTCAAGTCACAAGTCGTAGAACGTTAGAGAAAGATCGAGAAGAGAAATAGAATTTCGTAACATCACCCCCTCCTTTAGAGTATCGTTTCGACTTGTCGGACCCGACCACGCCTGTCAGCTCTCCTATTAATCCTCCTATCGCGTACGTTAAGTTGATGAGCTTCACGATTGTCATGTTGCTCTGGCCTATAAGGACGGGATCAACAAGGTCTGTTGTACCTTGTATGGGAGACGTCAACGTAGCACCGTCGAAAGGAACATTTTTGATGCGGGGTGAAGCACACTTTGTCCGTGTGACCGTAGCGATGACAATAGGTACACTGAACGAATATGCTGCAGTTGCGACCATTGTGAGCGGCGGTTTGACACCAGGAGCAATAATGGATGGAGTTGTCGACGGTGGGGACTAAAGACTCTCGGTTAATCTGTAGGCGGATTTCGTTATTTGGTGCCCATAGACCAGGATCATCTTCAGAGAGCTGTGCGGGGGCCATGACACGATTGTAAGCGTCGGCTTGAGAAAGTCTCCAGACAGATCCACGGATGTCGATCATGGTGTCGTTGATCTGTCAACGAAGACTATTGATCTGGTCGTGGAACCCTTCTAAATCGTTAGTCAGATGCCTGTAATGAGCCACTTCAGCCTCTAAGGCCCAGTCGTCCAGGCCTTTGATGATATTGTCGAGGTTATAACGGTGTTGGGTGTTCGAATCGAAAATCTGTTGTTCACGATTCTTGAGACGGGGAAGACCTTGGTCACGTGTAGGATACCGTAACTCAACTTCGACGATAGGATGATTGAGTCCCATAGTACCTTCGATAGTAGGTATGGTCGACTCCATGTTGTATTTGACATATTTGGCTACAGTAACCCGGCTATTATGGTTAATGAGAAGGGGATGGTATCGTTTGCTCTGCGGGTGATTGAATAGCCAGTCATCGCCAGGGTGATCCCATGGAAATGGTTCGTCGGTAGGAGAGGGAAGGGGGGTTACGTTGGAAGGGAGTTTGTCGAAGAGGTACAAGTTTTGTTCTTCTCGAACTTGCAATTCTTCGTCAGTAATAGGGAAAGGTGGCGGCGGTGATGTGGGTGTGGTGTAAAGCGGGGGGTGAGCTAACTTGCGGATAGTCGGTGGGGGAGACTCTTCATGGTTTCCGGCTCTAGACAGGTTCCAGAGACTCCCAATTAGAGCGGTGTTGTAGACAGCGACGGTAAGGTTGTCAAAGTGGATTGGATCAATATGGGTATTGATAGACCTCAAGCGGCCTTCGAGAACAGTTTCAGTGGAAGTGGGGGTGTTAGAGGGTGAAGACATTGCAGTAGTAGTGAGGAGTAATGGATGATGTTGTTCCAGCTTCATTTTGACGTCCTTTTATCCTTCGTCAATCGCGAGGTGTGGAATTGTTTGATTAGGTCATCTGCATGCATGTGAGTACTCTCTACCCATTCGTTTTCAGACGTTGGGAAGCCTTTCCACTTAATCAGGTATTGTAAGTGACGACTTTTCCCTTTTTGGCGTACATCGAGGATAGCCTTGATCTCTTGTTCCTCATTTTCTTCGATAAGGTCAGGTGGTGGAGGAACAAACGCCGGTCCATATTGTTCCGTCTCCTTGTATAGTGTTAGTAGATCGATATGGAACACGTTGTGTACCTTGAGGTAGTCCGGAAGATCCAATTTGTAGGCGACGTTAGAAATTTTTTGTGAAATGGTAAAGGGTCCGTATCTCTTTGGAGCTAGTTTGTGCGAAGGAATGTTGAAAGACAAATTCTTTCCTTCTAGCCAAACACATTGTCCTACTTCGTATTGTATCCGTGGTTCTCGGCTTTTATATCGCTTGAGAAGGGCTTGTGCAGCATGTAGACGGGCTTGTTGAAGTTCGATAAGGCGTTCAGTTGCTGTCGGAGAATTGGCTTCTTCTAATGAATCAACTTTGATTTGGGGTTTTATTCCAAATAGAAGTTCGTGGGGAGTTTTCTTTGTGACATCATGGGGCCAGGAGTTATGGGCATATTCTGCTAAGGGAAGGTAAGGGACCCAATTGTCTTGACCTTGTTGATTCACCCAATGTCGCAGGTATTGCTCTACCCACGCGTTCATTCTCTCAGTTTGTCCGTCTGTTTGAGGATGGAAGGCTGTACTGAGATTCTGTTGAACTCCAGTTTGTCTGCACAGTTCTTTAGAGAACGTGCTCGTGAATCGAGGGTCTCGATCTGATATGATTCTTTTTGGTAATCCGAACCATGGGAGTAGATGTCGGATGTAAAGCGTGGCTATTCCTTCTCCAGTTATAGTTTTGCAACATGGGATGAACTTTGTTGCTTTGCTACAACCTTGATCAACGATAGTGAGGATGGCGTCGTAATTCTCAGATGGGGGTAAGTCTGTGATTAGATCCATGCTAACGTATTGAAAAGGTCCTTCTTCTACCGGAGTATCTAGATGTTGGGTTGGTGCACGTGCTTTTCCTCTCTGAACTTTGTTTGATTGACATGTTGGGCATCCTTTGACGTATTGTTCTACGAATCGTCGTAGATCTTCGCCTTCATATTGCTGGTTCACGAGGGCCCAAGTGTTAGAAATTCCAGGGTGGCCCGCTATAGGTGTGTCGTGCAATTCTTTGACAGCGTTTCGTCTTTTGTCATCGTCCAATGGAAGTGTAATTTTTCGTGTGAAAAGTTCTGGTGGAAGCACTGTGACGTCATCGTTGATAGTTTGTACCCCCTCTTTAAGGTCAGGGCGACAGGAAAGGAGGTCAGCAACGGTGTTAGCATGTCCAGGAATATGGCGAAGTTCGAAGTCATAATCAGCCAAAGTTTCCATCCAGCATGCTTGTCTTCCAGAAATTTTATGGGGTTGTCTGAAATAGGATAAATTGTTATGGTCCATGAGAATTTTGATGGTATGTGTTACGACGTAGCCTGACTTAGGCTCTGCACGCGATGGCAATTGTGATATGACTCAGCAGGATGTGTCAACACACGAAGGTGTGACTAAGACCTAAGGACACCTGAAAGTGCCTTCCTAAGGAAGTGAATGCAAGCGAACTTCTTAGAGGATAGAAGCCGACTAGATTCAGAGAAGATACAAGAGAGTCAAGCTGTCGACCACATCAGTCGACAGCCACCTTATATCGTATCTTGACTGTACGCCTTCGTCAGCGATACAGCCACTACTACTACTGCTTGTTAATCATCCACTAATACTAATGCCACTACTACTATTACTATCAGTCATCCTCAGTCATCGTACAGTAAGAATATCAGTAATCAACATAGTTCGATATGAGTAAGATTCGAGAGCGACTCGTCATCTCGCTTACTATGACCCCGACGGCGGTTCATGACATCACCCCCTTTACAAGGGTGAGCGCCCACGCTCCACAACCCAGCTCGTCACCGTAGTAAGTCCCACGTCCGTCTCATGTTCGTCGCGTACTCGCCTGAGAGCGTGTGCGCGCCCAAGTCGCCGCAATGAGTGCATGGCCCTGTCGATGTGGACGAAGACGTCGTCCTCCAGCTTTCTGATGGCCTGCTCGAGCTCGGCTATGACTTCCATGGATGCGCGGTAGCGCCTTACCTCGGCTTGGAGGGATATGTCTCCTAGCCGGGCGAGGGCCTCGTCTACCTGTCACTTTCCACGGAAGTTAGAGCGGAAATAACCAAGTTCTTCACGAGTGTACTCAGCTGCGGGGCCCATGTCCCGACATGGCTCGGCGTGGATATCGGCTCGGTAGACGGGAGAGTATTTTCCCATCGTCCCGAATACCTCGGGGTTGTCTAGCATGCGGACGCGTACGTACTTGGCGGGGATTCGTCGCCCTTCGTGTTCGATGACCATGGGTACCCAGTTCATCCCGTTGTTGAGGATGAATCCGCCTGGGGTAGGCGATACGGCACGGAGAGGGAGCCTCGTCGCATGCGTTCGGCGCGTAGTGACAGGCGATGGGTCGCGTTCTTCCCTATAGGGGGGGAGACCGCGCGCCTCATATCCCTGCTCCGCCGTTGGTCCGTAGACAACAGCAACTGGAGGTGGTCGGCACGTTTCATCTTCGGCTTCTTCGGCAATGATACGGACTTGGGGAGGTATAGGCAAGGGAGCGCAGTGGCAATAGTTGGGGGGGTTGTCACATTGGATGCAAACAACCCTGGCTGCATGGTAGGACTCATCGTGCTGTCATCTTCATCTTCGCTATCGGTGGCGTCGACGGCGGTGGTGGCGAGTGAGGCGTTGGAGGGATTGACACTACCGATGACGGTGGTAGTGAGGGAGGCTGCGGACTGGTTGAAACTCGCCTCATTAATAGGTGAATTCTCATCCTCCTCTCCGCTGCCGTCCTCTTCTCACCTGATCCATCCTCCATGAGGTCATTACCTCCTTCAATAGGCCGTACTCCCTCCTCATCGTCCTCCATTCTTCCGCTTGCGGGAGTGGGGAATCGCCTGCGAGCCTCGCCAGGTCTCGGGCGGCTTGGTCTCGTTCAGCGGTGGCTCTGACATGTTCGAGGGCGGAGCAGAACTGATCGTGATGTTGTTGTTGTGGTGTAGGTTTCGAGTGTGTCGACGTGGGGGATGGCGATCTCGTCAAGGTTGATAATGGAGAGAGGGACATGTGCCATTGAATTGGATGGTGCGGAGGGTGATGGCGTTTCTACCATCGTTGCAGCTGCTTTTATGTGAGTTTCAGCCTTCGGGTTTAATCGTGAGAACTTCCTTATCTCTTCCTCCGCATGGACGTCGTTCCATGGGACCCACTGATTTTCCGAATCCGCGTATCCCTTCCATTTGATGAGATATTGAAGTTTGCGCCCTCGTCCTGACCTTCTAGAGGCTATCACCTTTTGACCTTGTATTCTTCCACGCCTTCGATCAATTCTGGTGGGGGCGTAGGTAGTTTACGCCGTGCATACGTGTTTCTTTGTAAGGCGTGAGTAAGTCTGTGTGAAACACGTCATGTATCTTCCATTGCGGGGTAGTTTGAGCCGATAATTCACAGGGGACATCACCTGGACAACCTCAAATGGTCCCTGTCTCCTGGGCGCAAGTTTGGCGGTGGGTTGATGGTTCGTAGATTGCGCCCATCTAGCCAAACTCGTTCACCTAGGGTGTATTTGGGCATATCTTTGTGTTTGATCCATGACTTCTGGGCTCTTATCATATTCTCCTGGGTGCTCCGACGGGCTTCTGTTAATTGTTCTAACCTGCTAGACACACTTGGCAAGTTGATTGTTCCTGGCGCCATTTATCTCTAGGGTGGTACCCCATCAGCGTGAAAAACGGGGTCTGTTTTGTGGTGCTGCTTATCGCGTTATTGTGAGCGAATTCTGCTAAAGGTAACTGTGCAGCCCAGTTATCTTGTTTTTCGTTAGTCCACAATCTGAGGTACTGTTCCAGCCACTGATTAGTGCGCTCTGATTGTCCGTCCGTCCTCGGATGATAGGCTGTTGATATATTTTGTTGGATGTCGAGGGTTTTGCATAGCTCCCTCATGAATTTTGCTGCGAATCGAGGGTCTCGATCGCTGATTATTTTGCTCGGGAGTCCGAATCGAGGGAGAACCTTCTGAGCATATAGTATTGCCGTTTCTTCTCCTGACATTGATTCTCGACAGGGTAGAAAAATTGATGCTTTGGAACAATCGTGATCGGTGATTGTCAGAATCGAGTCATACCCATCTGATGGTGGTAACTTAGTAATGAAGTCCACCGCGATGACTTCGAATGGATTGGCTCCTAATCGCGGGTAGATGGGTTCGAATGGTGCTTTGGTGGGTCGAGTATTGACCTTGTGCCGTTGACACTCTGCGCAGCCTTGCACATAGTTCATCACGTCGTTCTTCATGTTTGGCCACCAATAGTGTTGAGCTAGCAGTTCCCTTGTTTTTGCTATGCCTGGGTGCCCTGCCGTCAATGCATTATGATATGGTTTTATGACCTCCCTTAGTTCTTCGTCTTTGGTCGTAGTGACTACGACTTTCCCATTCTTGAACCATACGCCTTCTATCTTTTTGAGTTCATGGGGGCTTACCCATGTCGTGATTCGGGCTTCTTCTTGTATGATGGGGGTCGGCGAGATTCCTGTTACTGTTCGTATGAAGATTTTGTTCGGTAGTACCGTGACACGTTCATTGTCTTTTTCCCCCGTATCATAGTCTGGTCTTCTTGACAACGCGTCTGCTCTACCGTTAGCTCTTCCTTTGAGATGATGTATCTCGATGTCGTATTCTTCCAGTTCCAGAACTTCTCGTGCTACTCGTCGACTGATTTTCTGTGGGTCTCGCCAGTATTGCAGGTTAATATGGTCGGAGAATACTCTGACCTTATGAGGTGATCCCACTAATAGATATCTCCAATTTCGTAACGCTTTTACGATGGCCAGCAGTTCCAAGTTGTATATGTCGTAATTTCGTTCGGCTTCATTGAGAGTGGCCGAATAGAATGCTATTGGGTGCTTCTTGCCATCGGATCCCTTCTGCATGAGTACTGCTCCGACGGCGAAGCCTGACGCGTCTACTTCGAGATCGTATTGTACCTTTGGATCTGGGTGAGCGAGAGTCGGGTTACTCGTGATACGAGTTTTGAGCGTTTCGAAGGCAGTTTGATGGGCTGGTCCCCAATGCCATTCAACGTCCTTTCTTGTTAATTCGTTCATTGGTTTGGCGATATTGGCGAAACCTCGAATAAAGGGACGGTAAAAATTACAAAACCCCAAAAAGCTGCGTACGTCCTTGACTTTCGTTGGTGTTGGCCATGTGCGGACACCTGAGACTTTTGCTGGATCCATGCACGTCATCCCCTTTTCAAGGATTACCCCCAGGTAATCAATAGACGGAACGTGGAATGCGCATTTTGATAATTTGAAGTAGAGGTCGTGGGCTGCCGCAACTGCGAGAACGGCTGAAACTGCAGCCGTGTGTGCTTGATTTGTTCGCTGGAAAGTACCACAGTCATTGGTGGCGACAGCGATGTCGTCCATGTAGATGCGTATGTGTGTGCCTTCTGTTGCAAATTTGGCGATGACTGGATGGTAAATTTCGTTCATGAACGCCTGAAAGGTCGCCGGTGAGTTACAAAGGCCAAAATACATGACCGTTGGTTCAAAAAGTCCTCGTCTTGTTTTGAATGCAGCCTTGTGTTCGTCCCCTTCCTTGATCCTGATGTTGTTATATCCTTGTCGAACGTCAAACTTTGAAAATATAACCGCTCCACCCAGGTCTCGCATGAGATCTGTTATCAATGGTAAAGGATATTGGTTTCGCACCGTCCATTTATTTATTGCATGATAGTCTTGGACTGGTCGGAGTTTCCCGTCTTTTTTCTTAATAAAGAAGAAAGACGATGCGTAGGGCGACTGCGAGGGTCTAATGTACCCTTTTTTGAGGTGTTTGTCGATGAAGGCGTCCAAAGCTTCATCTTCTGTTCGAGTCATTGGGTAAAGTCGACATGTTATAGATGTTGGTGCATCTGGTTGAAGTGTGATGGCGTGATCACAATTTCGTCTTTCGGGTAGTCGTGTTGATGCTTCTTCGTCGAAGACTTTCCTGAAGGCTTCGTATTGCGGCGGCAATGTAGCGCTTTTCTCTTCTTTGGGCTTGGCCGCGATAGCGTGTTCGACTGCGGGGATCATTACTCTTCGACCTCGCGCCTCTTCGTCTTCTAGCTGTTTAACGATGCGATCCTTCGTTAGAAGGTGGGCTAGTACATCCCTTCTGTCGGTCGCGTTAACCGTTTTGATAGTGACTGGAAGGTGCGACTGATTGATTGTTCCTTTCTTCCAATCGAATTGTGGTTCGTAGGCTGCTAGCCAAGGGTATCCGAACAATATGTCTTCCTTCCAATGTTGGTGACTAGGAACCTCATCTCCTTGTCGTTTCCATTGACATTGACTCGAAGAATGACGTATCGAGTTATTTTCCCTGCTTTGTTTGTTGTGTCATTGATGTTGTAGATTCGTTTGGGCGTATCTAGCAACCGTGTTTTTATCCCCATTCGTTGGAGAAAGCTTTCGCTCACAAAGTTGTCAGTGGCTCCTGAGTCCACTAGTGCTCTAATATCGGCCGTGTTGTAACGCGTGTGCAGTTGAACTGGGATTCGCATAGAACGGTAGCGCAAAATATACACTGAGTTACAATGAAGTGCCCTCACCCAGGCCGTCGGGTTTAGGCGTCTGAAAAACCCGTCCCCATCAACTTTTGTAGGACCAGGTCTTTAATGTCATCTCCTTCGCTGGCTACTCCTCTCAGCCAGTCTTCTGCTTTGTCTTCGTCAGTTTTCGGTGGCTCTCCTGTACTCCTTATCTGTTGTCTTTTGTTTCGACGTGGTTGGCGGCAGTCTCGGCTGATGTGCCCCAGTTTGTCGCAATTGTAACAGCGGACCTGACTAAAGTCAGGTCGATTCCCCGTTGTCTTTGCAAGTACCCTCCTCTTGGTGAAAGGGGGGCCGTGGGGTATTGATAACGTCCTCTGCTCCTGCGAGTCTTCCCCTAACTCGATCTGCGGAGGTATCCATTGCGTCGGGGTGCAGTAGTGGAGCAAGGAGTTTTGCCAGTGCTCCTGATTGGTTTCTGTTAGCGGATCCTTTGAACATGTCTAGATTTCCCCGCACCGTCTGCATATGGATCCACTTTTGTTGCCTCTTGAGGGCCGATGCTCTCCAGTCTTCATAAGTTCTAGGGTCGTCGTGTTGATACATTGCTTCATAAAGTGTCCTAGGCAACCCCTTTATGAAGTACTTTAGGGTTTGCTCCGCGTTGATGTCGTATCCAGCGTAGCGAACGAGTTGTTCGAATAGAGCGATATAATCGTCTATTTTTCCTTCCTTCATTCTGATGCCTGCGTCTAGTTGGGCTTGGGCTCTTTCTTTGCTGAGTACGTCGGCGAATTGTCGTCGAAATGCTTGCAGAACGTTGTTCCACAGCCTATTATCGAACTGGCTGACACCTCTGGATACTTCTCTTACCAACCATTGGTTGGCTGACATGACCCAGGCGTTAACCAGATCCCCTTGGACGTACGTGAGGAATAACATAGCTTTTTGGTATTTATTCCTCATTGCTTGATGGCTCGCGTTGACTCCAGCGTAGATTTCCCATTGAAGTATAAAACCTTCGACTTTTGACCTGTCTCCATTGAACAGGCTTGGGGGATTTCCTATGAATTTGTCTGTGGTATTACCGCCGCCCTGGGGTATTCCTGGCGGTCCTCCTCCCGCTGCAGGCGGTCCTCCTCCTCCTGCGGGCGGTCCTCCTCCTCCCATGGGTGGTCCCCCTTTTCCTGGAGGAACTCCTTGATTTGGTTGTCTGTAGGCTCTGCCGAGCTGCTCGAATGGCAGAGGAGGTGGTTCGTTGTAGTCAAAGTCGAATCCTCCTGGTAAGTCTGGTTCGTCTGGCCCCATTGCCCGTCGCGCTGCTTGTATGTCTTCTGGGTTCATATTGACGACATGGCCCGTCCTTTCGTCGATGACCAACGGGGTTGGTTCTTCGATCTGTGTTTGAGTGGCCATTCTGATTGGGTCAGGGATGTGTAATGTAGCTGTTTGAGTAATAATCTCTTCAACAGCGGGCTCTTCTTCTTGGATGTAGATGGTCTCTGGTTCGTTTTCTATTGATGGAGTCTGGACTCGTTCACTTGTGTGACTGGTGTCTGTCCTTGCTGGTGTCCTATGTTGGAGTTCTGGAGATATAGGTTCTTCTTGTGTTTCTTCCTCTGGAGCTCCGTCGATTCGTCCTTGTTCTTCGACGTCTCGTGCTTCTGATAGTAGAATGTTGCAGTTGAGATCGTCCCCGGCTGGTCTGGCTGCTTCAAAGTATTCTTGTGTTCGGTTCCACCTGAGTTCTACCCAACAACACCTTCCGTGGTGAAAGATGATAGGGTGAAATCGTTGGGCTGTAGCTGCTTCGGCGTAGTAACCGGTGTTGAAGTGGTCTAATACTCCACTTCGTCTGTCGTCCAGAATTGTCCTCCAACGGACTCGATTGATGACATATCTTGCAGGGGCGTCTCTTTCCCTAGAATTGATAATAAAAGGTTGGAAGTCCCAACCGTCTTTGGTTGTGATCGGCGCCACGGCGTGTGAGGAGAGCTTGACTCTAATGTTACGACGTAGCCTGACTTAGGCTCTGCACGCGATGGCAATTGTGATATGACTCAGCAGGATGTGTCAACACACGAAGGTGTGACTAAGACCTAAGGACACCTGAAAGTGCCTTCCTAAGGAAGCGAATGCAAGCGAACTTCTTAGAGGATAGAAGCCGACTAGATTCAGAGAAGATACAAGAGAGTCAAGCTGTCAACCACATCAGTCGACAGCCACCTTATATCGTATCTTGACTGTACGCCTTCATCAGCGATACAGCCACTACTACTACTGCTTGTTAATCGTCCACTAATACTAACGCCACTACTACTATTACTATCAGTCATCCTCAGTCATCGTACAGTAAGAATATCAGTAATCAACATAGTTCGATATGAGTAAGATTCGAGAGCGACTCGTCATCTCGCTTACTATGACCCCCAACGGCGGTTCATGACAGTATGTTTGGCACCAAGAAGGTAATGGCGCCAATGTCTCAGAGATTTAACGATGGCGAGGAGTTCGCGATCATAGATATCATAGTTAATTTCGGCAGGAAGGAGAGATGAGGAGAAAAAGGCAACAGGGTGTTCCTTTCCATCAGTCTGTACCTGAGATAAGGTAGCGCCGAGTGCGAACACTGATGCATCAGTTTGGAGTATGAACGGCTTTTGATGATCGATGGTGGCTAAGACAGGCTTATCAGCAAAGTGGGATTTGAGCAGCTGAAAGGCCGTGTCTTCTTTATTTGTCCAGTCGAAAGAGACTCCTTTCTTTGTGAGGTCGTGAAGAGGTCGTGCTATCTTAGCGTAATCGGCGATAAAAGGCTTATAGAAATTTCCGAAACCGAGGAAGGATCTAACTTCAGTGACGGAGGTGGGAACGGGGCAATCGATGATGCCTTGGAGTTTGATATTGTCCATGCCGATACCATCAGAACCAACGATAACGCCAAGGTATTCGACCGACTTTTGTGCGAACTTGCACTTCTCGGGTTTCAGGAATAGGTCGTTATCCTGAAGTTTTTGTAGGACCAATCGAACCTTGTCGAAATGTTCGGTAGTAGTACCCTTTGTTGCTACTAGGATGTCGTCCATATAGACTTTGAGCCATCCTTGCGCTAACTCATTTCGGAAAATGTCGTCCATCATGGTTTGAAATGTGGAAGGGGAATTGGTAAGGCCAAAGAACATTACCATTGGTTCGAATAACCCTTTGTTTGTTTTGAAAGCCACCTTCCACTGGTCGCCGTCTTTTATGTGGATATTATTGAATCCCCACCGAATATCCATTGTAGAATACCAATCTTTGCCAGGCACTTTATCAATGAGTTCAGCGATCAACGGTAATGGGTAGCGATTCTTCTTGGTCCAGGTGTTGAGGCGTCTGTAATCCTGGACGGGTCGGAGTTTTCCATCTTTCTTCTTAACAAAGAAGAAAGGGGCCGCATAAGGGGAACTGGAAGGTCGAATATATCCTTTATGGAGATGTTCTTTAAGGAATTTGTCTAGAGCTTCTTGTTCCTGCAGGGTAAGCGGATAAACTTTGCAGTCTAAGACTGGTGGTGCATTATCCAATAGATCAATAGTGTGGTCCCAATGTTTTGGCTCAGGGAATCGATGAGCAGCTTCTTCACTAAAGACCTTTTCAAATTGGTGTAGCTCTTCAGGGACGATGTCTGTCCATTTCCTTTCCGTTTGATCATGGGATGCTTCAGCCAGTTGCTGGGTATGTGTGGTTTTTGAAATTTTCATGATAATTTCATCTCCATCTTGTAGATCGGCTTTTTGAAACCATTCTGGTATTCCAGCAAGGAGAACGGGATTTTTATGTGGGTGTTCCCAATCAAGATTAGGTTTAGTTTCAGCAATCCAGGGGTATCCTAAGATAATGCTGTCGTTTCCAATATCGGCAAGATAGAATCGTTGGTTATATTGCGTGGGTTGATTTGATTGGAATGTTAGATCCACATAGTGGGTGATTTGTCCTCCTTTGTTTGTAGTTCTGTCGACGTTTCGGATGGTTCGTTTCTTGGATAATTGTTTAATGGGGATTTGGAGGGATTTTGCCGTTTTCATAGTCATAAAATTATGTGTTGCTCCAGTATCAACGAGAGCTTCAGCCGTTTTCCCTTCAGTGTGTAGTAGAAGAATTTTCATTTGTAGAGAATTTATCCTAGGTACAAAGACACTGTTAGGTAAAATGGCTCGAATCCAGGCTGAGGAATCCAAGCTCATGGAAAATCCGCTCCGAGCTGTTTCAATTCCTTAGCCAGGAGTTCCTGTTCGTCTGCCCCTAGAGTCATGGAAAATTCTGCCATCTTGCGAATCCTCGAGGCTCGATCTTCTGATGGAATAGAAGAAGGGTTGCTGGCAGGCTGCGTCGTGGTTGCAGCGTGGGTGATAGTAGCAATTCGGGGTACGTGCGTGGGGCAATTTCGGCTAAGATGTCCCTGTTTTCCGCAATTGAAACAACGGCCTTCGTTGCGATAACGTTCCTTTTCGTCATCTGTCGTGGCTTTGCGAATAACGTCGACGTCCATGGCATTTGGGTTGCGTTGGGGTGGTCTATAGGGACGAGGGTTCGCGTTGCTATTATTGTTGTTGCGGTGCCAAGTGAAAGGATTAGTGCCGGGACAACGAGGTTGGAAAGGTGACAAATTTTTAAGGGCTTGAATCTTCAGCCAATTGCGATGGTTCTGCTGCGCGCTCTGAACCCATTGCGCGAAGTTTTCGGGGCTGTTCTGGGTGATGCAAGTTTCGGCGAGTGTTCCCTGAAGTCCTTGTGCAAATTGGCGTAGTGCGTTAGGGTCATTTTTATCCATGCTAACGCGTGTCGTAAGATCTTGGAATTTGGCAATATATTTGTCAAGCTGGCCATCCTTCATGCGAAGACGAAGGAGTTCCTGATGGGCTCGGTCGGCGTCGGCATAATCGGTGAAAGCATCGCGAAATTCTCGTTCGGTGATTTGCCAACAATCATATCCGAAAGGTGTAGTCTCGACTCCATCACGAATTTTGCGAAGCCATTGCGAAGCTTGCAAAGCCCAGGACGTTGCATTGCCTTCCAAAAACCCGAGGAAGTAAGAGGTCTTTTTGACGGGATCGCGCATAATGCCGGCGGTATAATTGAGAAAAACGAAACAGTCGAATGCGAGGAGAAATCGGAGAGTGTCCGATCTATCACCTTTGAATGGTGCAGGGGGTGTGCCTTCTAGTCGATCGCCTTTAATCAGTCTGACCATTGCATTTAGTTTATCTTCGTCAGTACCCTTGTCTGTAAATGGGTTATCATCAGGCTCAGGGTCTCCTGATCCAAAACCTCCAAAAGGTTTGCGTGATCCTTCGCCAGCATCGGAACTTTTAGGCGTGCTGTCCTCATCTTCGCGTCCCTTGCCTTTCGAGTCGAAGTTAAAACCTCTAGTTTCATCATCTTTTCCTGCGACAGAGTGAACGCTAGCACGAGAGGAAGGTCGTCCTTCTGCGGGAGGTCCTCCTCCTGCTGCGCTTATGGTGACCGTAGAAAATCCAGTTAATGGTGCTCTAGGTGCATCGCCGTCATATGGCTCATAGTTCTGGGTCTGAAGTTTGAGTTCAATAAGATTCATGTTTCGTTCAGGAAAGTGAATGAGTCCAAGTTCGTCGCGTGCAATGCGGAAAGCTTCGAAATTGGTGGTGTTCGGATTGATTCGAATTTCGAACCATACACCACAGTAGTTTTCAACGGCTACTTTTGCTCCGTTGAACTGTGTGTAGAAACCCATCCATGGGGCTCCGTCTTCACCTTGTTTGAGATGAAAGATATTCTTTTTGTATTCGTTCTGTAAGTCGTCCTTGACTCTCGGTCCAAGGTTGAATGGAAGTCGAATTTGTCCCCCTCCTTGGGACTTCGCAAAGTGTGATGAGGCTGGTGCCATTTCGAATTCGGGTTCGATTCAAAGGTTCAAGTTTGGGAAAGCTTGACCTAATGTCACGCTCAGTAAGGCGTGTTCGAGTTCGTCGTTCGTTCGGTGTTCGTTCGGTAATCACGTGACTAGATCACGAGATAAGTTCAAGAGTGCGACTCAATCAGAGCGCGGAGCGATGATGAACAAGTCAAGGGAATCGTATTCGAGCAGCTACTTGTACTGAAGTAAGATACAACAGGTCAAGCTTAAGGCTCGTTCTTAGGAAACAGAAAGGGTCTTTATAGTAAAAGAACAGATCATAGAAAGCCGTGGAATCGTTGAGAAGAATCCAAGAAACGAGTCATAGCTATGCTATCGAAGCATATAGAAAGGTCGAGAAAATACGAATTCAAGTCACAAGTCGTAGAACGTTAGAGAAAGATCAAGAAGAGAAATAGAATTTCGTAACAATGTCGCAGACAAGTTGCAATACGTAGACGGATATGCTTTCCATCAATTATACAAGTTCCACCGTGCTTGTTCCACCACTTGTGCTAAAGCTGCCTCTGGTTCGTGCCTTACATGGATCTCAGATGAACACAGAGCCTGGTGGGACTTCGCAAACTTGGGTAGAAATGACTGCAAATCCGGATGTCAGACTTATACGTACCCTTTCTGTGGAGCCCATGGGAAGTTCTGGACGGCTTCCACTCCTTATCACGACTACCTTACACGTGCTCTCAATGTCCTGCAGGAGCGTCCTTGCCGGAAGGCGGTGACTGGCTACCCCTTTCTTGCGCCCTGTTACAATGCAAAAGTGTGTGACAGATGTCGGCTTACCACCCTTGGCTTGCAAGATTTTAGTCGTCTTTTGGGAGAAGAGGTTGAAAGACTAGCTTCAGAGGTAAGACAAGACATAATATATTTCCTCTTCACATCGCTCAATGATCTCTACCGAAGGTCGATCTAGAACTGCCATTCTAATACACTCCAATTTACCCCTGTATGCGAATTTGCCAAAACGCTCTGCGGTAGTACCATACCAAGTTTTAGGATGTTGTCATTATGAGTTCCTGTACTTGTACTGTAGTATAACAATTGTCCTTGCTCTCCCCCGTCCCTAACACATCACGTGACATCATGTGATTGAATTTGAACCAGAAAAGGCTACAACTTCACATGTTTCAAGGTTTAAATTCAAGCTCCACCTAAACTCACTATTATTATTATTTTGATTACTCAATAAATTTATTGCCCCAACAAACCAAAAAAGGAAGGTAAGTCTGGACTCTGCCACAAGACAACATACAGGTGAATATAAGGTAGGTCTCATTAGGAACCCACTACCCATGATGTAAGCCTTAAACCCTAGGGTTCGCTTATGTAATCGTATTTGTAAGCTGCCACATTGCGACATTTTTCTCAGGCCCTCCCTGTAAGCATTCATAAAGCACACCAGCTTCATTTGTGAACTCAATCAGAGACACTAACTTCACCTCCAGTGAAGACTCACATTCATTCTCTCTGTTGACATTGGCTTCCAAGCCTTCATCTGGATGAGTTTTTTGACTGGCACAGAGTCAGCAAGTCATTTGATTGAAAAGTGCTGAGATTGCACTGTGGTTTGTGGATTCCTGAGCATTTTCGGCCCTGATGATTCATGTCTTTTGCAGATTTCAGAGTTGTGATTGTTTGGATAGTTTATTTACAGGTATGAGGCGTATTTGGGGGGCTAGCGTGAGCCTTTGCGGATTGTTCTCTGGGGGGGTAAAATCTATCTTTGTAAGCTGACTAATTAATACATGTGATTTTTACATCACGTGCATGCGCCATGCACA
This sequence comes from Lactarius quietus, assembly GCA_015025155.1. Lineage (NCBI taxonomy): Eukaryota > Fungi > Basidiomycota > Agaricomycetes > Russulales > Russulaceae > Lactarius > Lactarius quietus. The sequence continues at coordinate 64,476 of WITN01000095.1, read as the reverse complement.
ATGTCCAACTTTTACAAGTTGGCTTCAATCAACTCTAAATGTTGAAATATTGTGTTTTAATGAAAAAAACTTTTTGTACCTTAGTTATCACAAATGAAAATATTTTTCAAAATTAAAAAGAGAGGTATCAAGCTGGTGTTATTCCCAAGAGTCCTCAGTCTTTACATTTTCGCCATTGTGATGAGCAAGCGAGGAGAGGAGGGACAAAAAAACAACCCATTTGCTTATGTCATGGGTAGTGGGTTCTTAGTGAGACCTACCTTACTGTAACACAGAAAAATAAAAATAAAAAAGATAAACACAACAAAATTGAAACACAACAAATTAAAATAGAATAAAATCCCCTATGGTAGTGGGATCTATGTTGAGATGAAGGGAGAGGGTGAGACCAACGGTAGGTGGGAGAGGGAGGAAGAGAATGGGAAGGTGAGAGAGGAAGGCAAGAGAGGGAGTCTGAGAGAGGGAGTCCAATGCAGGGAGGGTGAGGTAGAGGGGTGTCATGATCGTTGAAGTAAGTGGGATGATGAGTTGCTCCCGAATACTTACTTAGCATCTGGTGTGGATGATGAATTGGACTGTATGATGACTGATGTGATTAGTGGATGATTATCGAGCCTTAGTAGTAGTGGCTGCATCACTGATGAAGGCACGTGCCTTGTAGTCTTTATAAGGAGGCTGTTGACTGATGTGGTCGACAGCTTGACACTTTTGTAACTCTCTTGAATCTACTCCGGGTTCTTCTCTATCACCCAAGTACCAGTCAAAGCATGATCCCTTAGGGAGGCACTTCCAGGTGTCCTCATTCAGTCACACCTATGAGCATTGACATGCATTGCTAAGTTCCCTCTCTTGTCACCACGTTTAGAAGCTTAAGTCAAGCCCAAGTGCCAGCAGCACATTACAAGGGGTGAGTAATGGTGAGAGAGAGAGGCCAAAAGAGGAGGGAGGCAGGAGAGGAGGCTGAGTGAGAATAGTGAGGAAGAGGGGGCAAGTGAGGAGGGAGGTGTTAAACTTGCAGCTGGTTGGGTGAACTGGCACACAGCGTAAGTCGCTAATATTGACAGAGTAAGTAAACTACTTGCCTGGCACACAGCGTAAGTCGCTGGGGTGCCAGAGCATACAGGAGTGTGCTTAAATACACAGAAGAGAATATGTAAATACATGTTAAAAGGGAGGTGTGAACACCCGCACTCCAAGGGAAATGAATCAAATGATGTATTACAGTGATTGTCCCTGATCACAAGTCGTATCGTAGAAACTAACTACTGGTATATACATTGTCCATAACCACATGATTGTGCTGTGTCATGCACTCACTCACACATGCAGTATGGCTGACACTGCGGTGTTGTGGTGTCATGCACACACTCACATGACAGTTCAACAGGAGGGAGAGGGAGAGAGAGGGATGAGCAGGTGAGAGGGGCCATGGGAGGGAGGCCAGGAGAGGAGAGAGGCCAAGCAAGTGAGAGAGGTGAGTAAGAGGGGTGAGAGAGGAAGTGAGAGGGGCCAGCAGGTGGGGGATGAGGGAGGGAGAGAGGTTAGCAAATAAGCATGAAGAGAGGAGGAGAGAGAGGTGTGAGGATATCAAACATGCCCTGGCTGACTATACACCAAGACTTGTTTGAGTAGGTGTCATTGTAGGTGTCACATGTAACATTTCCACTGAACATTGGTCCAACTTGGACCCAAAGGCTTTCCTTGTATCAACTCTAAGCCAAGCACATGGCTTGCAACCTAGACAATAACTTGTAAAGGGTGAATAACCTCAGAAGGTTCCCTTGTAATGCCAAACTTTATAATAGCTCCAAAGACAAGTTGGCAATGAGAGAAGAATAGTCACAATGACCAATGACATTCTGAAGTGTTTGTCTCAGCAGTTCTAAGTCAAATTTACCCAACTTTGCTGACACCATCTCCAACTTATATGTCTTCACTGACACCATTCCCAACTAAAGGGGTCATCCCTTCCTGCTCTAGTAGCTGAAAGCCCATTCAGTCCAGTTCCCATTGTGTAATGTGCAGACTATGTGCGTTGCTCGACTTGAGCATGGAGACATGATGGCGAGGCTGCCGAGTGAATAGGAGCTGCTGAGGAAAGCTGCCAAGGAAAGCTGCCGAGGTGAGCTGCCAAGAATAGCTGCCAAGATTGGCTGCTGAGACAGCTGCCAAGGTTTTGCTGCCAAGTATGGGCAGCTGCCGATGTAGCTGCTGACTTCCCTAATTGAGTTGTCAAGGCTTGTGTAAGCCAGGGGATATGTTCGGCTGAAGTAAGCGCAGGTGACTGATAGCTGCCGACGCTGACGTAAGCACAGTTCCTGAAGACACTTGAAGGTGCTTCCCTAAGATGCAGTATGAGGAAGTGCTCAGATGGAGACACTCCTTAGTGGTCGCGAATGGAAGAGATGAGAAGCCACTAGATTCCAGAGACAAGACACAAGTTCTACAAGAATGTCAAGCTGCCAAATACATCATTTGGCAGCCTGCTTATAACAGTATGGAGGCGCGCACCTTCATCAGTGACAATGCCACTACTACTAGTCCTCAGTAATCATACAGTAAGACATCAGTCATCATACAGTAAGACATCAGTCAGCAGTCAGTAGGTAAGCCGGTCATCAGTCATCAATCATCGCAGCCTCGTAAGCAATATAGCATACTAGGGGATCAGTCTCAGCAGCACCTTCGGGAGTAAGTTACCATCTCGCAGCTAGAGAGCTACTTTTGGCAATTCATAACACATTGATACTTGTCAGTCTGGCTCAGCAAACACATTTACTGACAGCACTATATTCCTCATCCTCCTGAACTTAAGGACTCTAATTTGTTCTCTCCTGGCTTATAGGAACTTAGAGTATCACAGAACAACTTAAGCATGTCTATTCATCACCTCCACCAACTGACCCCAATCCAAAGTGCACTGTCCTTCTTTAGACTTGGTCTCCCTTTCTCCTGCCACCCTCTCTTGCTCTCAGCCTCTTCCTCTTCCTTAGACCATATTCCTCTCTTGCTCTCCTCCACCTCACACTCACCTTATCTTCCTGTCTCCCTCTCAGCCTCCACTCTCACTTGCTTTCTCACACACTTGCTTGCTTGCCTTTCTCCCTCTCTTCTGCCTCTCTCACTCTCTTGTCTCCCCTCCCTTCCTGTCATTGCATGTGCCCTCGACTGCACCCATCTTCACCCCTCCATCACTTTCACAGCCCTCTATCTCTTCACTGCACCCGTCTTCATTCCTCTACCATCCTTGCTGTAATGCTCAAGTTGAGTGCTAGCTTGACTTAAGCTATGAACACGGTGACAAGTAGTCATGGGACTTAGCAAATGTACCGACACACACAGGTGTGGCCTGATGAGGACACCTGTAAGTGTCTCCCTAAGGGGTTCAGAGAGTATTGGGTATGGATCACACTGGGGTCAAAGTATTGAAACCCAGAGTCGACTCAGTTGATTGAAGAGTAACAAAGGTGTCAAGCTACCAACCACATCAGTTGGTAGCCCCCCTTATAAAGACTACAAGGTGCATGCCTTCATGTAACGTCCCGGGTCATAGTAGGTATCTGACCTAACCCATAAGCGATGGGACATGATCAAGGGGTGCTTACTGTTCGTCTCTGACTGATGCTTGTGGACTTACTCATTCATACGTTGTTGATTACTGATAGTATTACCGATCCAGTTGATGATGCTTACTGTACGATTACCGAGTAGTAACAGTTGTGGCGTTCGTATTAGTGGACGATTATCCAGCAAGTAGTAGTAGTGGCGGTCTCGCTGACGAAGGCGGATCGCGCGGTAGCGTTATAAGGAAGCTATCGACTGTTGTAGTCGATAGCTTGGATTTCTTGTACACTTCTCATATCGAATCCAGAAGGCTCCTTTTCTCTCTCTCTCTCATCGCCCAGTCGGGCCGCGTCGTCATCTGAAGCAAGACTCCGCCTTCGCGCGTTGAGACGATCCTCTGCCTTCGTGCTAGAGTCGACAAGTTGCTAAGTCACCGCGTTCACCTTACGTTGCCTAAGTCAGGCTCACGTGCAGCTCGCACGTAACATTAAATCCAAGCTCTTCTAACTCGAACGCCGTGGCAACTCTCAATACCAAAGACGGCTGGGACTTCGTGCCCTATCGCATAGACTCAAGAGAACGAGACGCACCCACTCGTTACCTCATAGGACGAGTAAGGTGGCGACACATACCAGATACCAGAAGATCCGACGAAAACAATACCGGATATTACGCAGAAGCAGCTACCGCACAGCGATTCCATCCCGTAGTATTCAACAGGGAACGTTGTTGCTGGGTCGAGCTCAGGTGGAGCAACACCAATAACTATTTCGAGGCGACAAGACCAGCAGCCGACGACTTACACATCAACGTGCCACTGGTCGACGCACGACCAATCGACCAACAAGGGCCCATAGACGGCCAAGAAGACACCCTTGATTCGGAACCACCAAGGACCGAATTTCAACTACGAGACGCAACACCGGCGCCGTCAAGCCATACCAGTGAACGATCGCCAACCCCACGAAGTGAAGCAATAGAACCCGAAGAGATCGCAGTACAGTCGCCAGAGGTAGACGCACTAGCCGCGCAAACAGCTGAGTTACATATTCCCGAACCAATCAGGGGAATACCATATAGCTACATGACTACTCAAACAGAAGTATCACCACCCCGGCTTGTCATAAACGAACAAACGGGCCACGTCCAGCAACTACAGCCGGAAGACATGGAGGCTGCCAACCGAGCCATGGGACCAGACGTTCCCGACGCCCCAAGCATCCCTGAAGGGACAGATATGTTCTACGAGTTTCGGCTCAACCGCAACAGGGTACCATCACCCGAAAACAGGCCATTCCCGCCTTTGCGACCACGAGATAATGGAGCGCCAGGCGGAGGAGGAGGACCGCCAAGAGGAAGATTGCCAGGAGGAGGACAAGGACCACCAGGAGGAGGAATGCCAGGCGGAGGAGGGGGAGGACCACCCCTAGGAGGACCTGCAGTAGCCCACAACGCACACCAAGGGGGCAATGACAAGTTCATTGGTAACCCACCACCAACATTCACAGGAAGCAGGTCACAAGCCGAAGCATTTATCCTCCAGTGGGAGGTTTATGCGGGAGTCAACGCGAACCATTCAGCCATGCTGAACAAATATCAGAAAGCTATGTTGTTTCTCACATACATTCAGGGAAACGCGGTTAACCAATGGGTCATGTCGGCAAGCCGATGGCTCGTAAACGAAGTCGCAACGGGGACCAACCAATTCGATAACAGGTTATGGGAAAACCTGCTCAACGCCTTCCAACGACAATTTGGTGACGTTCTCAGCAAGGAACGAGCACAGGCGCAATTGGACGCTGGAATACACATGAAAGATGGAAAAATTGACGACTACATCGCCCAATTCGAACAGCTCGTGCGACATGCAGGGTACAATATCAATGCCGAGCAAACGCTTAAGTACTTCACCAAAGGACTACCAAGAGCGTTATACGAAACCATGTACCAACACGACGACCCACGAAACTACGAAGAATGGAGGGAATCCGCCCTTAAAAGGCAACAAAAATGGATTCACATGCAGACAGTCAGGGGAAACCTTGACGCCTTCAAGCCAGGACGAGCGTCAGGAGGGGCACTAGCTAAGTTGCTTGCACCACTCCAGAATGACGACCGAATGGATACATCGGCAGATCGTGTACGAGGACGGCTAGCAGGAGCCGAAGAAATTATCGCCAACCACCCCCGGAACACCAGACCACCGCAACCACCATTCCCACCACGAGGGGGATTCATGCAGAGACAGTTCAAACGGGACCACAGCCAAACGCAGTGTTACAACTGCCAGAAGATGGGTCATATCAGCCGTGACTGTAGACAACCAAGGAGACGTCGAGACGTACAAACACGAGCAGGCGAAACAGCACAAACCAAGGAAGAAAAAGCAGCGGAATGGTTGCGAGGAGTAGCAGGAGATGACGAAGAAGTCAAAGACCTGGTCCTACAGCAATTGATGGGACAGGATTTTGGAAACGCCTGAACCCGGCGGCCTGGGTGAGGGCAATACGTTGTAACTCTGTGTACATTATGCGCTACCGATCTATGCGAGTACCAGTATCCATTCGTGCAAGTTACAACATGGCCGACATCAAAGCATTGGTGGACTCAGGAGCCACCGATAACTTTATCCATCCACAATTCGTCAAAAGGATGGGATTAGGACAACGAGCACTGGATAAGCCCAAAAATATCTACAACATTGACGATACCACTAATAAAGCGGGACAGATCACACACTATCTCCTGCTTAACGTGGAAACGGGAGGAGTTAAAAGGGAAATGCGTTTCCTCATTACCGACATCGGTAAAGAAGACATACTGCTGGGATATCCGTGGCTCGCAAACTACGAACCAAGGTTTAGCTGGCGACACGCCACCATCGACGAGAAACAACTCCCCATAGTACTGCGGTCAATCAATCCAAACGACAGAAAGGCAGTACTAGCACGCCTACTCAAAGAAAACGATGAAGACGAAAAAGTATCGCGAACATTCACAACGGAGGAAAAAGATCACATCGTGGCAAAATTAGAAGAACAAACGCATGGACGACGTTCAGCAGTCGAGCTGGCAATCGACGCTAAACAATACATCAAGGAAGTCCAAATACCAAAAGAATACCAAAAATACGCAAAGGTATTCAGCGAAGACGAGGCAAAACGATTTCCCCCAAAACGAAGCTGCGATCACGCCATCGAGTTCAAAAAGGGGGTACCTGACGTAATAGATTGCAAAATCTATCCAATGACAAGAGTGGAAGACATGGCGCTGGACGACTTCATCGACGAACAAGTAGAGAAGGGATATATCCGTCCCTCAAAGTCCCCGTACGCATCATCCTTCTTCTTCATTAAAAAGAAGGACGGAAAACTACGACCGGTACAGGACTACCGAAAAATCAACGAATGGACAATACGGAACCAATACCCGCTTCCCCTTATTGACGACCTTATCAGAGATCTCGGAGGAGCACAAATATTCAGTAAACTAGATGTCCGACAAGGATACAACAACATTCGTATCAAAGAAGGGGATGAACACAAAGCCGCGTTCAAAACACGAAGGGGACTCTTCGAGCCGACGGTCATGTACTTTGGCCTGTGCAACTCGCCGGCTACTTTTCAAAGTTTCATGAATACCATCTACCAACCAACGATAGCAAAACACGACGCATTAGGAACAAAAATCAGAGTCTACATGGACGATATTGCCATTGCGACTAAACGGCAACCAATCTCACTCCAAAGACACCAAGAAGCTGTATGTGACGTACTTGCAGTAGCGCAACAGCACGACCTATTCTTCAAACCCGAGAAATGTGTCTTCAATGCTCCCAGTATCGATTACCTGGGGGTAATCCTTGAAGAGGGGGTAACACGTATGGACCCCGTCAAAATTTCGGGTGTTCGCGATTGGCAATCGCCAACATCAGTAAAAGACGTACGATCCTTTCTCGGGTTCTGCAACTTTTATCGGCAGTTCATCAGAGGCTTCGCGGCCATTGCCAAACCGTTAAACGAACTGACACGCAAAGATGAACCATGGCAGTGGAGCACGAGACACCAAGATGCATTCGAAACACTCAAACGACGAGTAACCACAGAACCCATCCTCGCGCACGCCGATCAAACACAACAGTTCGATCTGGAAGTAGACGCATCAGGATTCGCGGTCGGAGCGGTACTACTTCAAAAGAAGACAGACGGAAAACGACATCCTGTCGGATACTACTCAGCGACGCTCAACGCAGCAGAACGAAACTATGACATCTACAATCTCGAACTGCTAGCCATTGTAAAAGCGCTCAGAAACTGGAGACATCTATTGGCAGGATCTCCACATAAAGTACGCATATTCTCAGACCATCTCAACCTTCGATACTGGCGAGACCCCCAGAAGATCAGTCGTCGAATTGCTAGGGAAGTACTGGAACTAGCAGAGTACAACTTCGAGATACACCACGTCAAGGGGACGGCCAATGGAAGGGCCGACGCTCTATCTCGAAGACCTGACTACAATCAAGGAGAGAAAGACAACGAGAACATCGTTGTACTACCAAACGAAGTATTCGTACGAGCAACAAACACACAACAAGATGAACAAAAAATACGCAAGTGGGTTGACCCCCACAAATTAACCAAGGAAGAAGGACTCTGGTGGTACCAGGGACAAAGACTCGTCGTAACGGGGACAATGGAGGAAATCAGAGAAGTAATTTCCGCACACCATGATCCCCCTATTCACGGCCATCCAGGAATAAACCGAACAACGCAACTAGTGGAGCGCCACTACTGGTGGCCCACGATGAAGCGAGACGTTACCGAATACGTTCGAGGATGCGCCGAATGCCAACGGTGCAAGGTCAACACGCAAAAAACAAAGGCACCACTACAACCCATATTCCCTAAATCAGAGGCGATGCCATTTGAGGTAGTAGCGCTAGATTTCATCACGAAGCTACCAATATCACGAGGATGCGACTCGGTACTAACAGTCACTGACCACGACTGTTCCAAAGCATCCATATTCATACCATGCAGAGAAGAGATCTCAGGTGAAGAAACCGCAGCGCTCTATGCAAAGCACGTTGTGGCGCGGTTTGGATTACCAGCGAAGATCATCAGTGACAGAGATCCCCGGTTCGCCTCCAAGTTCACGAGGGAACTGTGTCGAATCCTAGGGATACAACAAAACATCTCAACGGCCTATCACCCACGAACAGACGGACAATCTGAACGAACCAACCAATGGTTGGAACAATACCTCAGACTGTGGGCCAATGAGCGACAAAACAATTGGGCTGACTACTTGGCGCTCGCGGAGTTCGCACACAACAATTGGACTAATGAGTCCACACGTGAAACACCGTTCAGATTGCTAATGGGCTACCACCCCCTTACTAACTGGACAGATAAGAAGTCGCCAATACCACGAGTCGAGAAGCGACTAGAACAATTGAAGGAGATAAGGAATCAAGCACAAGACCACATGCGACGGGCACAACAGTCATGGGTCAAGCATCGTGACACCCCCAAATATCAAATAGGGGACAAGGTCTGGCTAGAAGGACGACACCTTCGAACCAACCAACCAACCACAAAGCTTGCGCCCAGGAGACACGGACCCTTTCAGGTCGTACAGGTGATGTCTCCCGTAAACTACCGCCTCGAACTTCCCACGCAGTGGAGCATCCACGATGTCTTCCACACAGATCTCCTTACCCCTTACAAAGAAACGCTGACTCACGGCGTAAACTACCAACGCCCACCACCAGAATTGGTAGGAGACGTGGAAGAATACGAGGTCGAAAAAGTGCTAGACTCGAGAAGACATGGACGCGGGCGCAAACTGCAGTACTTAATCAAGTGGAAAGGCTACGCCGACTCGGACAACCAGTGGGTCTCGTGTAATGATGTACACGCGGACGAAGAGATAAGGAAGTTCAAACGGTCTAACCCGACCGCTGAAACTCACATAAAAACAGCGTCAACAAGACCGTCAAAATCACCATTCCTCTACTCCCCCCACAAGATGTCCTATGCTCCCAACACCATCATCCACATCGACGAGATTCCCCATGTCGCTACCCTCACCACCTACGACGACAACAACAACGTCGACGATCCCTTCTGCTCAGCCGTCGAGCATGTCAGAACAACCGCCATCAACGAACAAGCGGCTCGAGACTTGGCCGAGGCTCGCAGGCGATTTCCCACACCCGCAAGCGGACGAGTGGAGGAGGATGAGGGAGGACTACGGGTTATTGAAGGAGGTGATGACCTCTTGGCGGCTGGATCAAGTAACGAAGATGACGCCGCTGGAGAGACGGATGAGGATACGGACGTTGACACGGCAAGTTTCGTACAGCCCTCCACCGCCGTCACATCAGTCACCGCCGTCGATCAATACAGCGACGACGAGTCCACCGACGGATCCTACCACGACGCCAACGTCGTCTGTACTCGATGCGACAACCCCATCGACTACTGCCACTGCGCCCCGATGCGCATACCTCCCCGGGTCCAAGAAGAAGACAGCAGCACTACCGAAGAAGCCATGGATGACGAAGAACGAACACCAACAGTTGCTGTCGTCTATGGACCGACTGCGGAGGAAGGATACGCCGCTATGGGGCGACTCCCGTCATACGCCGAAGCTCGAGACCCATCACCCGTCAATACGCGCCGAACGCATGCGACGCGGCGCCCTGTCCGTACCATATCGCCTACCCCCCAAGGCTTCGTCCTCAACAATGGGATGAACTGGGTACCGATGGTTATCGAGCACGACGGGCGGCGTATCCCTGCCAGATACGTACGGGTAAGGATGCAGGATAACCCGGAGGCGTTTGGGACGATGGGGAGGGGCGAGCCTATCTATCGCGGAGACATACACGCCGAGCCATGTCGAGATATGGGACCCCCAGCTGAGTACACCCGCGAAGAATTACTATATCTTCGCGCTGACTTCCGGGGACGACGCCAGGTGGATGAAGCCCTTGCAAGGCTGGGAGATATTTCCCTTGCCGCCGAAGTGAGGCGCTACCGCTCGTCCCAGGAAGTCATCAAAGAGCTGGAGATCGCCATCAAGCGGCTCGAAGATGACATCTTCGTCCACGTCGATCGCACACGACACTCCGCGCGGAGGTTGGGGAGAGCACATGCCCTCGTCAGGATACGAGATGAGCACGAGACGGATGTCGGACTCACCACAGTGCCCAATTGGGTAGTAGAGCGAGGGCGCTCACCCTTGTGAAGGGGGTGATGTAACGTCCCGGGTCATAGTAGGTATCTGACCTAACCCATAAGCGATGGGACATGATCAAGGGGTGCTTACTGTTCGTCTCTGACTGATGCTTGTGGACTTACTCATTCATACGTTGTTGATTACTGATAGTATTACCGATCCAGTTGATGATGCTTACTGTACGATTACCGAGTAGTAACAGTTGTGGCGTTCGTATTAGTGGACGATTATCCAGCAAGTAGTAGTAGTGGCGGTCTCGCTGACGAAGGCGGATCGCGCGGTAGCGTTATAAGGAAGCTATCGACTGTTGTAGTCGATAGCTTGGATTTCTTGTACACTTCTCATATCGAATCCAGAAGGCTCCTTTTCTCTCTCTCTCTCATCGCCCAGTCGGGCCGCGTCGTCATCTGAAGCAAGACTCCGCCTTCGCGCGTTGAGACGATCCTCTGCCTTCGTGCTAGAGTCGACAAGTTGCTAAGTCACCGCGTTCACCTTACGTTGCCTAAGTCAGGCTCACGTGCAGCTCGCACGTAACACTTCATCAGCAACTACACCACTACTACTACTGCTTGGTAACCATCCACTACTTGTATCAGTAATTCTACAGCAGTCCTTGGTAATGCAATGCTGATTCTTAATAAGTATTTGGGAGTGACTTGTCACCCTGCTTACCAGCCCTCTTGTAATGCCTGACGAGGCCCAAGCCTGACTTAGGCTAATTGATACATGGTGACAAAATGGGATGACTCAGCAATGACACGTCTACGCTTGAAGGCGAGACTATATGAGGACACTAGTATGTGCCTCCCTAAGTGTTTGACCTGTGTCGGATGACGGGCAGTTGAGAGAGAAGACCGCCTGATGATTCCAGAAGGTACAAAAGTGTCAAGCTGTCGACCACATCAGTTGACAGCTGCCTTATAACTGATACTGAGCAGTACGCCTTCATCAGCGATACTGCCACTACTACTAACCCTCTGTAATCAACTACTAATCCTCTGAGTAATCGTACACATCGTATGAGTAAATAACAAGTCCTGCTTGGTAAGATTCAGGAGCGACTCGTCATCCTGCTTACCCGTTAGTCAACGAGCGAACCATAACATCACCCCCTTTACAAGGGTGAGCGCCCACGCTCCACTACCCAATTAGTCACCGTGGTCAGTCTGACATCTGTCTCGTGCTCATCCCTGACTCTCTTGAGGGCATGTGCCCATCCCAACCATGCCGCCAAGTGACGCAGATGATCGACGTGCACGAAGATGTCGTCTTCAAGCTTTTTGATCGCCGCTTCCAGCTCCTTGATGACTTCTGAGGACGTGCGGTAGCATCTCACCTTGGCCTGAAGGGAGATGTCCCCCAGTCGAGTGAGAGCCTTGTCGACCTGGCGCTTTCCCCTGAAGTCAGAGTGGAAATACTGCAGCTCTTCTCGGGAGTACTCAGCTGCTGGCCCCATATCTCTGCACGGCTCCGCATGTATATCAGCTCGGTAAATTGGCTCATATCTCCCCATCGTCCCGAATACTTCTGGATTGTCCAACATCCTCACCCTCACATACTTGGCGGGAATCCGGTGCCCCTCATGCTCGATGGTCATTGGGACCCAGTTCATCCCATTGTTGAGGATGAACCCGCCAGGGGTAGGTGATAGGGTACAGAGAGGGCGCCTCGCCGCATGCGTTTGGCGTGTAGTGATAGGTGAGGGGTCACGCTCTTCTTGGTATGGTGGTAGTCCCTGCACCTGATACCTGGCCTCCGCCATCAGTCCGTAGATGACAGCAGTTGGCGGTGGTCGTGGCGTGTCATCGTCAGTTTCTTCGGTAGGTTCAAGGGTGTGCGGGGGCACTTGTAGGGGTGTGCAATGGCAGTAGTTGGGGGGGTTGTTGCACTGGATGCAAACAATGTTGGCGACTTGGTAGGGCTCGTCACTGTCTTCATCACTGTCATATTGATCGACAGTGGTGGTGGAGGTGAACGCGGTGGAGGGCTGGAGGATACTTGCCTCATCAGCAGCCGGATCCTCGTCCGTCTCTCCATCACCGTCTTCTTCACTATCTGATCCTGTCTCCATGCCGACATCACCTCCTTCAATAGGCTGTAGTCCTCCCTCATCTGCCTCCACTCGGCCGCTTGCAGGTGTGGGGAATTGCCTGCGAGCCTCAGCCAAGTCTCGTTTGGCTTGGTCTCATTTGGCGACGGCTCGGACGTGCTCAAGGGCAGAGCAGAAGGGGTCGTCCACATTGTTGTTGGTGTCATAGGTGGAGAGGGTGTTGACGTCGGGGATGTCGTCAATGTTGATAATGGTGAGAGGGCATGGCCATTGTATGGGGGAATGGAGATATTGGTCGTTCTGTCAAGGCTGCTTTTAAGTGTATTTCGGCTTTGGGATTAGCACATTTGAACTTCCTTATCTCGTCTTCCGCATGGACATCATTCCATGGGACCCACTGGTTCTCCGAGTCGGCATAACCCTCCCACTTGATTAGGTATTGAAGTTTATGTCCTCGTCCGCTTCTTTTTGAATCTAACACTTTTTGACCTTGTATTCTTCCATGCCGTCGACTATCTCTGGGGTGGGCGCAAGTAATTTGCCCCATGCATGCGTGTTTCTTTGTAAGGGCTGAGTAAGTCTGTGTGAAACACGTCATGTATCTTCCATTGCAGAGGTAATTTGAGCCGATAGTTCACAGGGGACATCACCTGAACCACTTCAAATGGCCCTTGTCTCCTGGGCGCAAGCTTGGCAGTTGGTTGATTGGTTCGTAGATTGCGCCCATCCAACCACACTTGATCCCCTATTGCGTATCTGAGCATATCTCTGTGTTTCACCCATGCATTTTGGGCTTTCTTCATGTTTTCCTGCACGCTCCGTCTTGCCTCTTACAATTGCTCTATCCTATTCTGCACACTTGGCAGATTGATTGGACCTGACGCCCATCTATCTCTTGGGTGGTATCCCATGAGTGTGAAGAATGGAGTTTGTTTGGTGGTGCTACTCATCGTGTTGTTGTGAGTAATCTCCGCCAAAGGTAATTGTGCAGCCCAATTGTCTTGCTGTTCGTTGGCCCACAATCTGAGGTACTGTTCGAGCCATTGATTGGTGCGTTCAGATTGCCCATCTGTCCTTGGGTGATACACCGTTGATATGTTCTGCTGGATTTGTAGGATTCGGCATAGTTCCCTCATGAACTTGGCTGCGAATCGTGGATCTCGGTTGCTGATGACCTTAGCTGGCAAACCAAATCGTGGTAATACTTTCTCCACGTAAAGCATGGCCGTTTCTTCTCCTGAGATTGACTCTTTGCAAGGGAGGAATATTGACGCTTTGGAGCAATCATGGTCTGTGATGGTAAGTATTGAGTCATACCCATTAGAAGGGGGTAACTTAGTTATGAAATCGACTGCAATTACTTCGAACAGAGTGGCATCTGGTTGCAGGTATATGGGTGTCAGCGGTGCTTTAGTGGGTCTGGTATTGACTTTGTGTCTCTGACACTCTGCGCATCCTCACACATATTCGATGACGTCCTTTTTAATCGTAGGCCACCAATAGTAGCGTGCGATTAATTTGTGCGTCTTCATCATTCCTGGATGCCCTGCGGTTAATACATCATGATGTTGTCTGATGACTTCCCTGAGGTCTTCGTGTTTCCGACTGGTGACCACTACTCTTCCATTTTTAAGCCACACCCCATCGATCTTTTTCAATTCGTGAGGGCTGATCCATGAATTGATTGTTGTTTCCTTTTGTTCAATGGTTAGTGGTGCTGTACCCGTGGTCATCCGTATGAATAATCGCTCGGGCAGGATGGTTATTTGATCATTGTCCTTGCCACCAGTGTCATAGTCTGGCCTTTGCGATAGTGCATTGGCACGTCCGTTTGCTCGTCCTTTGAGATGGTGTATCTCAATGTCGTATTCTTCTAGTTCTAGTACTTCTCTTGCCACTCTGTGGCTGATCTTCTGTGGATCTTGCCAGTACAGCAGGTTCATGTGGTCGGAAAATACTCTGACCTTGTGTGGTGATCCCACCAATAGGTACCTCCAGTTTTGTAGCGCTTTTATGATGGCCAATGGCTTGAGGTTATAGATGTCGTAATTGTGTTCAGCTTCATTGAGTGTCGCCGAATAAAATGCTATGGGGTGTTTCTTGCCGTCGACCCCTTTTTGTGTCAGTACTGCTCCTACCGCAAATCCCGACGCATCTACTTCTAGATCGTACTGGACCTTTGGGTCAGGATGAGTGAGCACTGGTTCTGATGTAATGCATTTTTTGAGTGTGTCGAATGCTTCTTGTTGGGTTGGACCCCAATGCCATTCTGCCTCTTTTCGTGTTAGTTTGTTCATTGGTCTTGCTATGTTGGCGAATCCTCAGATAAAAGGGCGGTAAAAATTGCACAAACCCAAAAAACTGCGTACATCTTTGACTTTTGTGGGTATGGGCCACTCGCATATGCCTGTCACCTTTGCTGGGTCCATGTGTGTCATCCCCTTTTCAAGGATTACCCCCAGGTAATCAATAGAGGGGATGTGAAAGGCGCATTTGTCGAGTTTGAAATATAAATCATGTTGCACCGCCACAGCCAGGACTGTGGAAATGGTGGCTGTGTGGCTCTCACTGGTATGTTGATGGGTACCTTGGTGGTTAGTGGCTATAGCTATATCGTCCATGTATATCTGAATGTTTGTTCCTTCCGACTTGAATTTTGTGATAACTGGCCAGTAGATCTCGTTCATGAAGGCTTGGAAGGTGGCCGGGGAGTTGCAAAGGCCAAAGTACATGACCGTGGGTTCGAAGAGTCCTCGTCGTGTTTTGAAGGCGGCTTTGTGTTCATCACCCTCTTTGATGCAGATGTTATTGTAGCCCTGGCAAACATCGAGCTTTGAGAATAGTACCGCTCCTCCCAGGTCCCGCATTAATTCTGAGATGAGCGGTAGTGGGTACTGATTTCGTACCGTCCACCTGTTTATCGCACGGTAGTCTTGGACTGGTCGCAACTTCCCATCTTTTTTTTTGATGAAAAAGAAGGATGAAGCATATGGCAACTGTGACGGTCATATGTATCCCTTCTTGAGATGTTTGTTGATGAACGCATCCAGTGCTTCATCTTCGGTACGTGTCATCGGATATATTTTACATGTCAGGGCTGTTGGGGCGTCAGGTTGTAAGGTTATTGCATGGTCGTAGGGTCGTCTTCCTGGCAGTCTTGTTGAGGCTTCCTCGTTGAATACTTTAAGGAAAGCCTCGTATTGTGGCAGTACAGTTACCACTTTTTTGACTTTGGGTTTTGCGGCAATCGCCTGTTCCATGGCGGGAATAGGCATCCAATGCCCTCGCGTTTTTTCTCTTTCGAGTTGGTCTACGATGTCTTCCTTTTCCTTGGTCAGTAAATGGGCTAGGACGTTGCGTCGATGTGCCACATTGATGGTTTTGATGGTGATGGGGAGGTATTGTTTGGTGATTGCACCTTTCCTCCAATTGAACATTGGTTCATAGGCTGCAAGCCAAGGGTATCCAAACAAGACATCTTCTTTTCCGATGTCGGTGACTAGAAAGCGCATCTCTTTATTGATTCCCCCACATTGACTTGGAGGATAACATAGCTGATTATATGCCTGGCTTTGTTGGTCGTGTTGTTGATGTTGTAGATCTTCTTTGGCTTTTCTAATGGGCATGTTTTTATCCCCATCTTTTTGAGAAAACATTCGCTCACAAAATTATCAGTGGCTCCTGAGTCCACTAGTGCTTTTATGTCGGCCGTGTTGTAATGTGTGTGCAGTTGAACTGGAACTCGCATAGATTGGTAGCATATAATGTACACAGAGTTACAACGAATTGCCCTCACCCAGGCCGCCAGGTTCAGGCGTCTGCAAAATCCGTCCCCATCAACTTCTGAAGGATAAGGTCCTTCACGTCGTCTCCTTCACTGGCCACTCCTCTCAGCCAATCCTCGGCTTTATCTTCGTCCGTCCTTGGTTTGTCTTCTGTGCTCCTTATTTGAGGGATGCGCTTGTTTCGTCGTGGCTGGCGGCAGTCCCTGCTGATGTGCCCCATCTTGTCGCAGTTATAGCAGCGGATCTGACTAAAGTCCCAGCGATTTTTGCATTGTTTCTGGAGGTATCCTCCTCTTGGTGGAAAGGGAGGTCGTGGGGTATTGAGAACGTCTTCAGCTCCAGCGAGTCTTCCTTGGACTCGGTCCACCGATGTATCCATTGCATCAGGGTGCGATAGTGGTGCGAGTAATTTTGCCAGTGCCCCCGATTGGTTTCTGTTAGTGCCGGTCTTGAACGTGTCAAGGTTACCGCGCACTGTTTGCATGTGTATCCACTTTTGCTGTCTTTTGAGAGCCAATGCTCTCCATTCCTCATATGTCCTTGGGTCATCATGTTGGTACATGGCTTCATAAAGCGCCCTTGGTAGCCCATTTATGAAGTATTTGAGGGTTTGTTCCACATTGATATCGTATCCTGCATATCAAACTAGCTGTTTGAATAGCGCGATGTAGTCATCAATTTTTCCCTCCTTCATGCGTATCCTGGCGTTGAGTTGAGCTTGTGCTCTTTCTTTGCTGAGGACGTCGGCAAATTGTCTTCTGAAGTCTTGCAGGATGTTATCCCACAGCCTGTTGTCAAACTGGCTGACGCCTCTTGTTACTTCTCCTACCAGCCATTGGCTTGCGGACATGACCCAGGTGTTAACCAGGTCCCTTTGAACATAAGTGAGGAACAACATAGCTTTTTGATATTTGTTCCTCATTGTGGTGTGACTGGCGTTTACCCCGGCATATACCTCCCATTGGAGGATAAATCCCTCCACTTTGGATCAATCTCCATTGAAGGGGCTTGGGGGGTTGCCTATGAATTTGTCCGTTTGATGTATGGGGGCGTTCTGTGGTTGCCCCCCTCCTCCTTGTGGTGGGCCTCCTCCACCTCCTTGTGGCGGGGCCTCCTCCACCTCCTTGTGGCGGGGCCTCCTCCACCTCCTTGTGGCGGGCCTCCTCCACCTCCTGCCGGTGGTTGGCCGTTTCTTATGTATGGTTGCCATTCGAATGGGTATCCTCGGATCCCATCTCCTCTATTGATTCATACGTGTGGTTGTGGGGTGGCTCGCTGTAGTCAAAGTCAAATCCTCCTGGTTGGTCTGGTTGGTCTGGCCCCATGGCATGTCGTGCAGCCTGCAGGTCTTCAGGGGCCATGTCTACCAACTGTCCTGTTCGTTCGTCGATGACTAGTGGTCTTGGTTTTTCGATCACTGTTTGAGTTGCCATTCTAATAGGATCTGGGATGTGTAACGTAGCTGTTTGTTGGGTGATCTCCTCTACTCCTGGTTCTTCCTCGTGAACTTGAATGTTTTCAGGTTCTTCAGCTATTGATGGTGTATTTACCTGCTTGCTTGTGTGACTGGTGTCAGATCTTGCGGGTGTTCGGTGTTGGAGTTCTGGGGATATCGGCTTGTAGTGTTCTTCTTCTTCTGGTTGTCCTTCAATTCTTCCCTGTTGTTCAATGGGCCATGCATCAACCAATGGTATGTTGCAGTGGAGGTCGTCGCCGGCTGGTCTAGCCGCTTCAAAGTGTAGTAGGGTTCGGTTCCACCTAAGTTCTACCCAGCAGCACCTATCTCTGTTGAAAACAATGGGGTGATACCTCTGCGCGGTAGCTGCTTTGGCGTAATAGCCGGTGTTGAAATGTTCATAATCTCCTGTTCTTCTTTCATTGGGGATTGTCCTCCACAGAACTCTCCCTACAAGGTATCTGGCAGGGGCATCCCATTCTCTGCTGTCTATTCGGTAGGGTTGGAATTCCCAACCATCCTTCGTGGTTAACGGCGCCACGGCATATGCGAGAGCTTGACACTGATGTAATGCCTGACGAGGCCCGAGCCTGACTTAGGCTAATTGATACGCAGTGACGAAATGGGATGACTCAGCAATGACATGTCTACGCTTGAAGGCAAGACTATATGAGGACACTAGTATGTGCCTCCCTAAGTGTTTGACCTGTGTCAGATGACAGGCGGTTGAGAGAGAAGACTGCCTGATGATTCCAGAAGGTACAAAAGTGTCAAGCTGTTGACCACATCAGTCGACAGCTGCCTTATAACTGATACTGAGCAGTACGCCTTCGTCAGCGATACCGCCACTACTACTAACCCTCTGTAATCAACTACTAATCCTCTGAGTAATTGTACACATCATATGAGTAAATAACGAGTCCCACTTGGTAAGATTCAGGAGCGACTCGTCATCCTGCTTACCTGTTAGTCAATGAGCGAACTGTAACACCTCTTACCAGCCAGCTTGTTACACTTGCCCTCCTCCCTCACTCCCTCACTGATCCAACCTCTTTGGTTGAACTGTGCAACAAGTGCCTAACTCACAAAGAGTACACAACTAGCATTAGTGGAGCCAAAAGCAGCTTTTAAGAAGATCTATCTTCCACAAATATGTTCATGTTTTAGCTATTTATTTGATAATCAAAAAAGGTCATTGGGCACACCTCAAAAAGACATCCAGTCTCATTAACTTAGATCAATAAATCATTTTATTACCAAACTATGTACATGTTCTTTTCTAAGTTAATCTATTGTGCCCCCCCCCCTCCCGATCCCATTTGCACACCACCCTGCTCACCCACACCCACCCTCACTCACCCACTCTCACCCACCCACTCTCACCCACCCACCCTTGCCCACCGCCCGCTCACCCACTCACCCTCACTCGCCCACTCTCACCCACCCACTCTCACCCACCCACCCTTGCCCACCGCCCGCTCACCCACTCACCCACCCTCGCCCACCACCCGCTCACCCACTCACCCACCCTCGCCCACCGCCCGCTCACCCACTCACCCACCCTTGCCTGCTCACCCGCCCATGTCGCCGCCCCCCTCCCCCTGGCTCTCCTCACCTGCCCAGTTGCACACCAGACTGCACTTGCTCCCACCCACCCTCCTGACATGCATGCGGGTCCCCCTCTCCAGCTTCATGTGTGAGAGGTGGGGGGTGGCACTTCCCGAGCGAAGGAGAGGGGGGGGGGCGTAAACCGGCTGGCAGTGCATGTAAAACCCCCCGGGGGAGGGGGGGTTGGGGGGTTGCACCGCCATGGGTCGTGAACAGGAATGGATGGGTGCTCCCCTTGTGCACCCGCCCTCCCCTCCACCCTGTTTGCACCTAAATGAGGGAGGGTGGGTGCCCTGTCCTGCACGAAACATTCACGTACCCTATTTAGTTGTTGGCGTGTGAGTGGAGGTGGTGGACAAAGGGGCGGTGGGGGCGTACCTTACCCGCACCATCTTGCGCATGGTGGGGGCGTAAAGAGGGGAGGGGGAACCCTCACTACACGCCCCTCCCCTTCCTGTTTGCGCGTGGACGTGGTGGGCGCAAGAGGGGGCTATCCCCGCCCGTCTGCATCCAGCGTGCGTGTGTCCTGTTCACGCATAGTCAAAGGAGGGGGGGAAGTAGGGTGGGCATACCTTTCTGGCATTGTTCTGCGTTCCAGTGGCGGCGGGGGCACAAAGGGGGGGCGTGACGGGCGGCGCAAACAGGGCAGGGGTGGGCAAATGGAGGCGGTGCCACAAAAGGGAGGGGGAATAAACGAATGCTTCACACGTTGTTTGCCCTTATTTGTCATGTATATACAGTGTGCAAATAGAAGAACTAAAGAAATAAAAAATAAAGTTCAAAATCGGAGACCGAATTCAAGTCCAAATCTAGGTCACGTGATGTGTTAGGGGCGGGGGAGAGCTGGGCCAGCTCGTCGCCATCATCTTCACTGTGTTTTCAACTGCGCCAAACATAACCAAATTTAGCCAAATGGCCAAACAAACACGAACACACCAGTGTGTACAGTCTGTCACCAAGTCTCTATAACACGAACACCCCCACCAAGTACCCAGTCATAAACACGTGGAAACAGCTTTTCTCCTGGAGCCACTGAACATCTGGCTCCAGAGTCATGAGGTTTTAGGGGGTAGGAGATCCTCTCGCACTCATCCGCGGTTGCAAAGTGTCTGAGTCCCACACTACCCCCCATGTCGGGGGGTGTGCATAAGCTGCATTTTCCCTCTTGTTCTGGTCCTCAGACCGGGACGTGCGTGCTAGGTAGAGCTGATGGTAAATCTCCTGCTACTTAGCTCTTTATTTATGGGCATCTAGCCATCGTGTAAGACATAAAAGAAGCTAGATACTGAAATAAAAGTGCCTTCCAAAAAAAAGATAACTTCCAAGTCCGATACTATGCTGTCAGCACCTTTTCGCATGTACACGTGCTTTCGCAGTTCAATAAATTGGACTCGATCAACAACTTCCTCTCATTCAACATTCACCAAAAAAAAACCCTAGATAAAGTATGTATTGTACATGAATGAGCATAAGAAATCCGAGAATTTTATCCAAATTTGCGGTCACAAAAAAATCGCAAACCTTGGAGGTGGCCTTGCGCAGCCATTCTCACATCCTTGATCCCTTCAATCTCGGTATTTTCAGACACTTTTTTTCTTCTGCAGTAGTAGTATACATACATGGGACTGTGTATATACAATATCAAGTCAACAATCTAAGGTGATTGGGGTGTAGAAAGAAATCTCACCTCAAGCGCACTTGAGAGTGACAATCGAGATGACCAATTTGAAGCGGCCTCTCAACGTGCGTCGGCATCACCGGCACCCACACACACCTTACCCATGGCCAAAAGACCTATGAAACGGGAGCAAGCTAAAGCCAAGAAACGAAGATTAGCGACAGTCAAAGAAGAGAAGATCAAAGCAGCAATACAAGGCCTCAAGGACAATACCTTCAAGAGCATCTCTCAGGCTGCACACCACTTTGGGGTATCTCACGATACAATTTGACACTGGAAAGAGAAGATGCATGGGCCTGCATTAGCATCACAAGCAAAGAGGAGGCTACTCACAGATGCGCAAGAGCAAGTCCTTGTCGAATGGGCCCTGTACATGGACGAGATTGGTGAGCCCATGTCGAAGCAAGCTCTTCATGGGAAGGTAGCAGAGTTGAGCGAAACACTTCTGGAGAAGTTGAAGGAGATGGGAATGAAACACCTACCATTGAGGGTATGGGTGTACAAGTTCCTGGACCGGCATCCAGAGCTGGTATTGCAACGGCCAACAGGACTTGATACCGTCCGCGTGAGCAACTTCAATTTATCAGTTGTCAGTTGGCATTTGAACCTGCTTGGTGACCTTTTACAGGAATACAACGTATCTCTGGAAAATATGTACAACATGGATGAAAAGGGGATACAACTTGGTGGGGGCAGGAAACTTGATGGTACAAGATATGTTTTTTCCCGGGACCAGCAAAACTGTGTGAAGACACAAGGCGCCAGTCTTGAACTTGTGACTACGATTGAATGTGTTGCTGTGGACAGTTTGAGCTTGAAACTGGGTTTTGTGTTCACAGGGAAGAACATCCTCCACAATGGTTATTTCTAGGAGGATGGTGTTCTGTGAGTGATCAGTCATTGGGTGTAAATGGTGAAGGCTTACCATGTTCGCAGAATTGCCCTCTCAGACAAGGGGTGGACAAACAACTTCATAGCAGCGCAGTGGTTTGAAGAGTGTTTCTTGCCTCAAGTGAAGGCAAGGAAATTGAGCGGGAAGACAATCTTGCTGATCTACGATGGTCATAAGTCTCACGAGACTATCGAGCTATGAGCGACAGCATTAGTGTTATGTCACAGCAGGGACGTTCAGCCAACTTGGCTTTAGTGATCCTGAGGATGCTGAAGGAGCAGAGGGTTGGTGTGATATCAGAGTACTAAGCGCAAAGTGCACTTAGAGAGTTACTGTGATAGAGTTGTACTAAGCACGCCTCAAGGGACTTATAGCAAAGATACAATGAGAGGGGATAGGGGTGCAAGTAGTGTTGAAAGGGTTCCTTGATGAGAGGGCGATAAGTGAACACAAGGTGAACTTATCAGACTGAGATGATGAGCAAGATGATTTAGACAACAACTGTGCTGTAAGATACAGGAGAAGTCAAGTCTGAAGCTACATGGTACAGATGAGCCAGACTTTATAGTATCTGAGAACAATGGTGTCACGTCAACAATTAGCGTAACGAGAACAATAAGGTAATGGGAACAATAGGTCACAAAGGGGCTGCGCACTCAGTCACAACAGCGTGCACAGCAGGAGAACAATAAGAAAATGGGGGCCGTGTCATAGTAGCCTCCCATGTGAGTCACATATAGTAATGAGTCATGTGGCCAAAGGCCGTGTCATCTAAGTGTATAGTAATCAGTCTGAAGTAATGAGTGGATGTGGTCAGGTAAAAGGAAAGCAACGATAAATGAGACAGTCACATGACAAGAAAAGTTAAAAATCAGTTGGTCTCATAACACAGCCCCCCTTTCAGGCTCACAGTTGCCCCAACTGTGACTAGGCCCAAAAGTAATCATGGGAGCAGTCTTCATAGTCCACGATGATGCGCCCGTCTGTTGGCACATTGAAGAAATCGTTACTCCAATCTTCCTGTCGCTTGTTGACACAGGCCCAGCAGACCTCCTTCATGGGTTTCCTAACCCAATCTGCTAGCGCCTCTTCCTCCTTGAGGGAACGTTCTATGGCCTTGCAAGCCTTGGTGGCGTGTCTCTTGCCACAGGTCTTGCACTGGCATCTGGTGGGGCACCTCACGACGAGGTGATCAGTTGCCTTGCAGTTGAAGCACCACTTGGCAGGGGTTTCGACTCTGGTTAACCATTCCTCTACAGTCCTCACCCTCCGATCCTGCACAGAGGACTCAGATTGGTTCTTGGAATCCCCCTTTCGGGGGCATAGGCTCTCAGTCATTGAGACGGCTATGTCCTGCAGAGGAGCCTCTACATATGACCATGTAGAGGTTGAGGTTGGGGTACTGTCTGAGCCTAGCTCCAAGACAGTGACAGTGGTGGTGGTAGTAGCACCAGGGATGGTGGTGAATGTGGGGGCAGACATTGGATGTAGTGCTGGTGACTGGTGAGGGATGGAGTAGAGGTTTCGTGGTGAAGGGGGAAAGCTAGTGGGTGTAGATGCAGATGGTGAACTGAGGGGTAGAGCTGAAAGATGTTGTTTGAAGAGTTTGTGTAGAACCTGGAATGGTGGAAAGGAATGGGGGGTCCTCTCCTCAACCCATTCCTTCTTTTATGTTCTTTTGAGTTTGATTTTGTTTGGATGAGGGGTCCTCTTCCTCGCTTCATCCTTTCACCTGTAAAACTCCGCTATCTCTTCTTCCGCATGGACGTCTTCTTCTTTTTCCCATGAGTTGTCACTTGTGGGATATCCTTTCCATTTGATCAGGTAGTGCATCTTGCGCCCTCTTCCTCTTGGTCTGGCATCTAGAATCTTCTCGACCTCGTACTCTGGTTCTCCATCGATAAGATCAGGGGCCGGTCGGGTAAAGTTTGGCCCATGGAGTTCCATTTCCCTATATGGTGTGATGAGGTTGGCATGAAGCACATTGTGGATCTTCCACTGCCGAGGTATCTCCACTCGGTAAACAGCTTCGGATAGTTGTTTCATGATCTTGAAGGGTCCATACCGCTTTGGTGCTAATTTTGCGGTTGGGTACAGGGTCTTTAGATTTGTCCCCTCAATCCATACTTGATTGCCTTCCTTGTAGGGCTTGAACCTTGTGTTGCCCTTGTTCCTCATCTTATTACTTTTGCCGCTTTGTGGATCTGCTGGAACATTTCTTCTCGTAATTTGTCCAGATCTTCTATTCTGGCCTTGACAGATGGTACATTGTGGTTGTTTGTTGGCCATTCCACTTTCGGCGTGTACCCCATGATCAAATCAAAGGGTGTCTTCTTCGTTGTTGCGCTTGGCCACTGGTTATGCACGAATTCTGCCATAGGGAGCCATTGATGCCAGTCGTCCTGTCTGTTACGATTGGCCACGCGTGTCACCTACGTTGACCGTTTAGCCTGGACTTTTGCTACAGTATTCCGTATCACATGGACTATCATTGGGACCATTTTCACATTTTGATTCCCACTTCTTACATCCCGTGCGACCTCTCATACTCGTGACTCCTGATTATTTACTAAACACCTTCTATCTCGTTCGACGTGGTTCCATGTGACATCATACTAGTACAAGTACTAGTAGTATTGGTGGCGATCCTAGTACCGCAGTCCTCAGTAGTGGCGTGGCTCGATTCGTATTTAACATGTACTTCTGACGAACAAGGACCTTAGGTCTGAGTTCTTGAATCTCATCGACTTCACACTGTCACACCCTGTGGGCTGCATCCAAGTCCAGTCGACTTGTCAGTTCCAACCTTCCTTTCTGTGACGATTGGAGATACTTCGTATCCACTCCATCGCTTGTATATTCACTACTCCGCCTAGGGTAATACCCTACGCCCTCGCATACTGTCGTCACCATATCCACAACCCTCATCGGGGGAGGTTTGGCAATCGCTACGCCAACATCGACGAACAAGCCCCTCGCACAATCGGTACTCCACGCTCGCCGCTCAAGTCGAGTCGATACGTCCAGTCAAACGTAACATTAACTCAGACCTCTCCTCCACCGTGGCGTACCCAACGAACGAAAGAATCGAGCGAAGAGGCGAACGAAATGTCCCTGTCAGGTTTCTCAAGGAAGCAGTTTGGAGGGACGACCCTGACGCTACATGCTCCGGCTACTTTGCCTATAGTCAATTTGAACGCATCAATATTCCAGTCGAATTCGACTTCAATACACTTGAGTGGGGAACAGCCCAACGAAGCCAAAGAAGTGGCGACTGGAAGATCACCCGACCACCCGACACCCTTCACCAGCTGTGGCTCGCTATCCCTGAACCAGAAAAAGTTGATCGATCAGAGTGGGGTCCCATTGACGGACAACAAGACAACGCACCGGAAGAACGACTACAGTTCACATCAGACGCAGGAGACGCATCAGACGAAGACGTCAAAATTCCTACTACATCACAACAAGAAGACGAAGAAACAAAGCTTGCTCGATTGGCTGAACACGTACCCACGAAAGTTTCCACTACCAGAACCAGTACTATCCCTGGTTTACCTACGTTGGCTCATACAATGTCACAAATCGCAACAACTACCACTATCCCTCCAGCAACTATATTGGGCCGAACTGCTCGATTTGGAATATCCCCCGGATTTCCATCAGGAGGAGGACCAAGCGGAGGAGGAGGAGGTGGAGACGATCCTTCATCAGGAAGACCTCCACCTGCTCATATCGGTCCTCTACCCGGAGGAGGAGGAGGAGGCGGTAACCCCGACCCAGGACCACCCCATGGAGGGCCTGGAGGAGGGGGAGATATGGGAGCTGGAGGACGGGGAACTAATGGAAAGCTAGTTGGCAATGACCCCCAAACCTTTAACGGCGATCGAGACAAGACGGAACAATTTCTCCTCGAATGGAACATCTATCGAGGACTCAACTGGAACGCCGACACAATGCAACGCCCCTTCACTCGCACTATGCTTTTCTTGTCTTATGTTAAAGGGGAATACGTTGTTGAATGGACCGGAGCACAAGTAGCGTGGCTTCACGATCAAATCGCAGGGGGGGCCACTATCTGGGACGAGTACCTCTGGGTTACCGTCCTCGATCGATTCAAAGACACATTCATTGACACCATGGTAGCTCAAAAATCAAAGAATGAGCTTAAAGCTTACCGCATGAAGGAGGGCAAGTTCGATGAGTACGTCGCAGGGTTCAAGAAACTTGCGCGACTCGCAGGACACGACCTTCAAGAATCTGCAGTCATTGAAATGTTCGCAGGAGGACTCCCCAATGCCCTTCACCGAAAGGTGATCGAATTCGGTGATCACCTTATCAGTTTCGAAGACTGGGTAGACGAAGCACGCAAACAACACCAAAAATACCTCTATCTCACTAGCCGCTTCCAGAACGACACGAAAAAGAAGTTCACCAAACCCCAGTGGCAGCAAGCACAGAAAAAGAAAGACGACAACGCTATGGACACTTCCGCAGGTCGCACTCGAGCAAGGGCAGCACTAACGGATGACGAACGTACTCAACTAATGACCGAAGGAAAATGCTTCTGTTGTCGCAAAACTGGTCATATGAGTCGCAACTGCCCGTCAAAGTCGCAAACATCCCAAGCGCGAGTGAGTCCTCAAGAGGAAGATGCTCAGGTACAAAGTGCTAAAACAAAAGAAGAGAAGAAACCGAGTGCGCGGGAACTGGTAGCAGCCATTAAAGAACTAGGAGACGACGACAAAGACCGACTTATTCAAGAGGTCTTTATGGGGAAGGATTTTTCGTAAGCTCGAACCCGACGGCCTGGGCAAGAGCTATTCGCACACTCTGTAACTCCGTGTACATTACCTGTTACGTCCCGGGTCATGGTATGTATCTGACCTAACCCATAAGTCATGGGACGTATAGGCACGTGATTGCATGACATCGTGGCTCGGCTCTTATTCTTACTACGATGATTACTGATACTGGTACTATATGATGACTGATGGTTTGCTGTACGATTATCAAGAGTAGTAGTAGTTGTGGTGTTTGGCTTAGTGGACGATTACCTAGCAGTAGTGGCTTAGTGGACGATTACCAACAGCTTAGTAGCAGTGGCGATCTCGCTGACGAAGGCGGATCACGCGAATAGTTTATAAGGAAGCTATCGACTGTTGTAGTCGATAGCTTGGATTTCTTGTACAACTCTCGTCTTGTTATCTAAAGCCGGTTTCTCTCTCTCTCTCTCTCTCGTCCTTCGGGGCCGCGTATCAAGAAGCAAGTTCAAGTATTATCTCCGCCTTCGAGCGTTGAGATGTCACTCAGCCTTAGTGCTTGAGTATAACCGCTGCTAAGTCACCGCGTTCACCTTACGTTGCCTAAGTCAGGCTCACGTGCGGATCGCACGTAACATTAAATCCAAGCTCTACTCAAAAACGAACGCCGTGGCAACTCTCAATACTAAAGACGGCTGGGACTTTGTGCCCTATCGCATCGACTCAAGACAAAGAGACGCACCCACTCGATACATTGTAGGAAGAGTAAGGTGGCGACACGTACCAGACACCAGAAGGTCCGAAGAAAATAACACAGGATACTACGCGGAAGCAGCCACATCGCAACGTTTCCACCCAGTAGTATTCAACAAAGAGCGCTGTTGCTGGGTCGAGCTTAGGTGGAGCAACACTAACAGCTATTTCGAAGCGACACGACCAGCTGCAGACGACCTAAACATCAACATACCATTGGTCGACGCACGACCAATCAGTCAACAGGGTCCATAGACGGCCAAGAAGAACAACCAAACCTCGATACGGAGCCACCTAGGACAGAATTCCAACTACGAACAGTTACTCCAACCCCGTCAAGCCACACTAGCGAAAGATCGCCGACTCCGCAAAGCGAGGGCGAACCCACGGAAACCATAGCACAATCACCAGAAGTAGACGCACTAGCCGCGCAAACAGCTGAGTTGCACATTCCCGAACCTATCAGGGGAATACCATACAGCTACATGACTACTCAAACAGAAGTCTCACCACCCCGACTCGTTATTAACGAGCAAACGGGTCATGTCCAACAACTACAGCCAGAAGATATGGAAGCCGTCAATCGAGCTATGGGACCAGATGTCCCTGATGCGCCAAACGAACCTGAAGGAACAAACATGTTCTACGAATTCAGGCTTAACCGCAACCGAGTACCGTCACCAGACAATAGGCCCTTCCCGCCATTGAGAAGACCTCCGGGAGGAGGACCACCGGGAGGAGGACCCCCGGGAGGAGGACCACCGGGGGCAGGGCCACCCCTCGCAGGACCTGCAGTAGCCATGCAAGGAGGCAATGACAAATTCATCGGTAACCCACCACCCACGTTCACAGGACAAAGGTCACAAGCCGAAGCCTTCATCCTCCAATGGGAGGTCTACGCTGGAGTCAATGCAAACCACTCAGCCATGATAAACAAGTACCAAAAAGCTATGTTATTCCTAACATACATTCAGGGAAATGCGGTTAACCAATGGGTTATGTCCGCCAGCCGATGGCTCGTGAACGAGGTGGCCACAGGAACCAGTCAATTTGACAATAGGTTATGGGAAAACCTACTCAACGCGTTCCAGAGACAATTCGGTGACGTTCTTAGCAAGGAACGAGCGCAAGCACAACTAGACGCCGGAATACACATGAAAGACGGCAAAATCGACGACTACATTGCCCTATACGAACAACTCGTTCGACACGCAGGGTACAACATTAACAACGAACAAACACTCAAGTATTTCACGAAAGGGTTGCCAAGAGCACTATACGAAACCATGTATCAACATGATGACCCTCGAAACTACGAAGAGTGGAGGGAATCCGCCCTAAAGAGGCAACAAAAGTGGATTCACATGCAAACGGTTAGAGGAAACCTCGATGCATTCAAACCAGGACGCGCGACCGGAGGAGCACTAGCTAAGTTGCTCGCACCGCTCCACAATGACGACCGAATGGACACATCAGCAGATCGAGTACGAGGGCGGCTAGCAGGAGCCGAGGAGATCATAACAAACCATCCCAGGAACACCAGACCACCACAACCACCGTTCCCACCACGAGGGGGATTTATCCAGAGACAGTTCAAACGAGACCATAGTCAAACGCAGTGCTACAACTGCCAGAAGATGGGACACATCAGTCGCGACTGCAGACAGCCTCGCAGGCGCCGTGACACACAAGCACGCTCTACAGAAGCTACCGAAGGAGTCCCACAAACCAAAGAAGAAAAAGCGGCGGAATGGTTACGAGGAGTCGCGGAGACGATGAAGAAGTCAAAGACCTGGTCCTACAGCAGTTGATGGGACAGGATTTTGGAAACGCCTGAACCCGGCGGCCTGGGTGAGGGCAATACGTTGTAACTCTGTGTACATTATGCGCTACCGTTCTATGAGAGTACCAGTGTCAATTCGCGCAAGTTATAACATGGCCGACATCAAAGCGTTGGTGGACTCCGGTGCCACCGACAACTTCATACATCCCAATTTCGTCAAAAGAATGGGGTTAGGACAACGGGCACTAGATAAGCCCAAAAACATCTACAACATCGATGATACCACTAATAAAGCGGGACAGATCACACACTATCTGACGCTCAAAGTGGAAACAGGAGGAACAAACAGGGAAATGCGCTTCCTTATCACTGACATAGGAAGAGAAGACGTACTACTGGGATATCCATGGCTCGCAACCTACGAACCAAGGTTCAGTTGGCGCCATGCCACTATAGATGAGAAACAACTCCCTATAGTGTTACGATCAGTTAACCCAAACGACAGAAGAGCAGTACTGGCAAGATTGCTCAAGGAAGAGGACGACGACATAAAAGTGTCACGAATGTTCACCACGGAAGATAAAGAGCAAATAGTGACCCAACTAGATGACCAAGTGTATGGGCGACGATCAGCAGTCGAACTCGCAATCGATGCCAAACAATACACAAAAACGGTCGCAATACCAAAGGAATACCAACAATACGCGAAGGTATTCGGAGAGGAAGAGTCAAAAAGGTTCCCACCAAAAAGAAGTTGCGACCACGCAATCGAATTCAGAAAGGGGGCCCCAGAAGCCATTGATTGCAAAGTATACCCAATGACAAGAGTCGAAGATGAAGCGTTGGACAACTTCATTGATGAACAATAGAGAAGGGATACATTCGCCCCTCGAAGTCCCCGTACGCATCATCGTTTTTCTTCATTAAAAAGAAGGACGGAAAGCTACGACCTGTTCAGGACTACCGGAAAATCAACGAATGGACAATACGAAATCAATACCCACTACCCCTCATCAATGACCTGATCAAAGACCTCGGGGGGGCACAAATATTCAGTAAACTGGACGTTCGACAAGGCTATAACAACATACGAATCAAAGAGGGTGACGAACACAAAGCAGCGTTTAAAACACGCCGCGGACTTTTTGAACCAACCGTTATGTACTTTGGACTGTGCAACTCACCCGCTACATTCCAGAGTTTCATGAACGAAATCTACCGCCCTACCATAGCAAAACATGAAGCCTTGGGAACGACAATACGAGTCTATATGGACGATATCGCCATAGCCACAAAACGACAGCAGTACGCTCAAATAAAACACCAAGAAGCAGTCTGTGACGTTCTTGCCGTCGCTCAAAAACATGACCTCTTCTTCAAACCGGAAAAGTGTACTTTCAACGCTCCCAGTATTGATTACCTGGGGGTAATCCTTGAAGAGGGGGTAACACGCATGGATCCTGTCAAAGTTTCGGATGTTCGCGACTGGCAATCCCCATCATCGGTAAAGGACGTACGATCTTTTCTCGGGTTTTGCAATTTCTACAGGCAATTTATCAAAGGATTCGCCGCTATTGCTAAACCGTTGAACGAACTAACGCGAAAAGACGAACCATGGGAATGGGAGAAAAGACAACAAACAGCGTTTGATACGCTTAAACGAAGAGTTACCGAGGAACCCATCCTCGCGCACGCGGACCAAAACCAACAATTTGACCTAGAAGTCGACGCATCTGGATTCGCGGTAGGAGCAGTGCTACTACAAAAGAAACAAGACGGAAAACGACACCCAGTGGGATATTACTCGGCGACGCTCAACGCAGCCGAGCGCAACTATGATATATATAACCTCGAGCTACTGGCCATAGTGAAGGCACTACGAAATTGGAGGCATCTGCTCGCAGGATCACCCCACAAAGTACGCATATTCTCAGACCATCTTAACCTCCGATACTGGCGAGATCCCCAGAAAATTAGCCGGAGAATAGCAAGAGAAGTCCTGGAGTTGGCCGAGTACAACTTCGAAATACACCACGTAAAGGGAACCGCCAATGGAAGAGCGGATGCCCTGTCAAGACGTCCCGACTATGACCAAGGGGAAAAAGACAACGAGAACGTCACGGTGTTACCGAATAAACTATTCGTACGAACTATCAAGACCACAAGACCACAGGACGAACTAAGAATACGCAAATGGGTGGATCCACATAAACTGATCAAGGCAGATGGAGTGTGGTGGTATCAAGGACAAAGAATGGTTGTCACGGGGGGACCAAACGAAATCAGAGAAGTAATTTGCACCCATCATGACCCCCCAATTTACGGACATCCAGGAATAAATCGAACGACGCAGCTGGTAGAGCGACAATACTGGTGGCCGACAATGAAGAACGATATCGCAGACTACGTGAAAGGATGTGCCGATTGCCAACGATGCAAAGTCAACACACAAAGGACGAAGGCACTGTTGCAACCACTGTTTCCAAAACCAGAAGCAATGCCGTTCGAAGTCGTGGCGTTGGACTTTATCACGAAACTCCCCAAATCAAGGGGATATGATTCCATTTTGACTATCACTGACCACGATTGTTCCAAGGCATCTATATTCATACCATGCACTGAAGAAATATCGGGAGAAGAGACGGCAGTCCTATACGCCAAAAACGTAGTAGCACGATTCGGTCTACCTTCAAGAATCATCAGTGACCGTGATCCCCGATTCGCATCCAAATTCACAAGAGAACTGTGTCGAATCCTGGGGATACAACAAAACATATCGACGGCCTACCACCCCCGCACCGACGGACAGTCAGAACGCAACAACCAGTGGTTGGAGCAATACCTCCGGTTCTGGGTCAACGAGAGGCAGGACAATTGGGCAGAGTATCTAGCGCTGGCAGAATTCGCACACAACAATTGGACCAACGAGTCCACACGCGAATCGCCATTTAAATTACTAATGGGATATCACCCGCGCGCTGACTGGACAGATCAGCTGTCACCAATACCACGAGTCGAGACAAGGCTGAAACAATTGAAAGAGATAAGACAACAAGCGCAAAGCCAAATGAAGAAGGCGCAACAGTCATGGATTAGAAATTGTGACACACCCAAGTATCAGGTGGGAGATAAGGTGTGGCTCGAGGGACGTCACCTACGCACCAACCAGCCAACCACGAAGCTTGCGCCCAGACGGCACGGCCCCTTCACAGTCATCCAGGTGATGTCACCTGTTAACTATAGACTGAAACTTCCCACACAGTGGAGCATCCATGATGTGTTTCACACAGATCTTCTCACACCTTACAAAGAGACGGTGACTCATGGCACCAATTACCAACACCCCCCACCAGAGTTGATCGATAACGTGGAAGAATACGAAGTTGAAAAAGTACTGGACTCCCGAAGAAGGGGAAGAGGGCGCAAACTACAATACCTGATCAAATGGAAGGGATACGCCGACTCGGATAACCAGTGGGTCTCGTGGGATGATGTCCATGCGGACAACGAGATAAGGAAGTTCAAACACAATAACCCGCGGGCTGAAATACACTTAAAAGCAGCCCTAACAGAACGACCATCACCATCACCCAACCACAACATGTCCCATGTCCCACTCACCACTATCATCCTTGACGAGTTCCCCCACATCGACACCCTCAACACCTATGATGGAAACAACAACATCGACGACCAATTCTGCTCAGCCGTCGAGCATGTCAGAGTCACAGCAGAACAGGACCAAGCCGCTCGGGACCTTGCCGAGGCTCGCCGGCGATTCCCCACACCCGCAAGCGGAAGAATGGAGGAAGATGAGGAGGGACTACGACCTCTTGAAGGAGGTAATGACAGCTTGGAGGATGGATCAGATAGTGAAGAAGACGGCAGCGGAGAGGAGGATGAGAATCGAACTCTTGATGAGGCGAGTTTCCAGCAGTCCACAACCTCCCTCACTACCACCATCATCGGCAGCACCAATACCTCCAACGCCTCCCTCGCTGTCACCGCAGTCGACAACGACAGTGAAGATGAAGACGATGACAGCGATGAATCCTACTACGCAGCCAGGGTCGTATGCGTGCAGTGCAATAACCCCCCCAACTATTGCCACTGCGCTCCCCTGTTTATACCTCCACAAATCAGTCGCGTTGCCGAAGAAACCGAGGATGAAGCGCGACGACCATCTCCAATTGCTGTTGTCTACGGACCAACGGCGGAACAAGGATACGAGGCGCGAGGCCTACCCCCCTACACGAGGGAGGGAAGCGACCCATCGCCCTTCGCTATGCGCCGAACGAATGCGACGGGGCGCCCTCTCCGTACCCTATCGCCTACCCCAGGCGGATTCATCCTCAACAATGGGATGAATTGGGTGCCCATGGTCATTGAACATGAAGGTCGACGGATCCCTGCCAAGTACGTAAGAGTCCGCATGCTGGACAACCCCGAGGTGTTCGGAACGATGGGTCGGGGACTTCCTGTTTATCGAGCCGACATTCACGCGGAGCCGTGTCGGGATATGGGCGTCGCAGCTGAGTACACCCGTGAAGAGCTCGGGTACTTCCGCACTGACTTCCGTGGACGGCGACAGGTAGACGAAGCTCTCGCCCGGTTAGGAGATATATCTCTCCAAGCCGAGGTGAGACGCTACCGCGCGTCCATGGAGGTCATCGCCGAGCTTGAACAAGCTATCAAGAAGTTGGAAGACGACGTGTTTGTCCACATCGACAGGGCAATGCACTCATCCCGACGACTTGGGCGCGCACATGCTCTCCGACGAGTACGCGACGAACACGAGACAGACGTTGGTCTCACCACGGTAACAAGCTGGGTAGTGGAGCGTGGGCGCTCACCCTTGTGAAGAGGGTAATGTTACGTCCCGGGTCATGGTATGTATCTGACCTAACCCATAAGTCATGGGACGTATAGGCACGTGATTGCATGACGTCGTGGCTCGGCTCTTATTCTTACTACGATGATTACTGATACTGGTACTATATGATGACTGATGGTTTGCTGTACGATTATCAAGAGTAGTAGTAGTTGTGGTGTTTGGCTTAGTGGACGATTACCTAGCAGTAGTGGCTTAGTGGACGATTACCAACAGCTTAGTAGCAGTGGCGATCTCGCTGACGAAGGCGGATCACGCGAATAGTTTATAAGGAAGCTATCGACTGTTGTAGTCGATAGCTTGGATTTCTTGTACAACTCTCGTCTTGTTATCTAAAGCCGGTTTCTCTCTCTCTCTCTCTCTCGTCCTTCGGGGCCGCGTATCAAGAAGCAAGTTCAAGTATTATCTCCGCCTTCGAGCGTTGAGACGTCACTCAGCCTTAGTGCTTGAGTATAACCGCTGCTAAGTCACCGCGTTCACCTTACGTTGCCTAAGTCAGGCTCACGTGCGGATCGCACGTAACATTACCTGCTATCGAAGTATGAAAATCCCTGTTTCATTTCGAACGCAGAGTGCAATGGCCGACAAAAAGATACTGGTGGATTTGGGGGCAACTGACAATTTCATTGACCCCCGACTAATCAAGAGATTAGGACTGGGAACCCAACGCCTGGATAGACCTTGAAAAATCTGGAATATCGACGGGACCAATAATCGAGCAGGGATGCTAACAGACTACGTTGATCTAGAAGTTCGAACAGGAAGTCAGGAGAGGCAAATGCGATTTCTTGTTACGGATCTAGGTCTTGAAGACCTTATCTTGGGATACCCCTGGTTGTCCACATTCGAACCCCGCTTCCATTGGAAGAGCAGCACCATTGATACAAGATTTCTACCAGTGGTTGTGCGCTCACTAAATTGGAGGAACTTGATGATTAGACCCACGATATCA
This sequence comes from Lactarius quietus, assembly GCA_015025155.1. Classification (NCBI taxonomy): domain Eukaryota; kingdom Fungi; phylum Basidiomycota; class Agaricomycetes; order Russulales; family Russulaceae; genus Lactarius; species Lactarius quietus. The sequence goes on along the minus strand of WITN01000095.1, from coordinate 29,053 downwards.
AGAACCTATACTACCACCCTCTCAGACGTCAAGAAAGACCAGATCGTACAACAATTGGAAGAAGAATGCAGTCGTCCTGCAACCATTGCAAGCGACTTAGCTCAAGCAGCAGCAGGCCCACAATCAAAGGAAATACCAACGGAATATCGGGAGTTTGCAGCGGTGTTTGATGAAGAACAATCACAACGATTTCCCCCATCCAGGAAATGGGATCACGCGATTGAACTAAAAGACGGAGCACCCAAAGCGATTAACTGCAAACCGTATCCCCTAACGGGGACGGAAGACGAAGCCCTTAAGGAGTTTATATCAACTCAACTCCAAAAAGGTTACATCCGACCGTCCAAGTCTCCATATGCGTCACCCTTCTTCTTCATCAAAAAGAAAGACGGGAAACTACGACCGGTTCAAGATTATCGCAAGCTCAACGAATACACTATCAAAAACAAGTACCCGTTGCCATTGATCCCCGATCTCATTGCACAAGTGAAAGATGCACACATATTTACAAAATTCGACGTGCGATGGGGGTATAATAACGTACGGATCAAACAAGGAGACGAACATAAGGCAGCATTCAAGACCAAATATGGGCTTTTTGAGCCAACCGTCATGTTCTTCGGACTTACAAATTCTCCAGCCACATTCCAGAACATGATGAACCATATCTTTCAATCCGTCCAAGAAGAACATACGAAACAGGGGACTGAAATCATTATCTATATGGATGACGTACTCATTGCGACGACAACTACCCTGAAGGATCACCGAACGGCGGTCAAAGATGTTCTCAGAACATTCCAAAAGAATAACTTATACCTCAAACCAGAAAAATGCACATGGGAGGCACCACGCGTCGATTATCTGGGGCTAATCCTTGAGAAGGGGGTGACACGCATGGACCCTGTCAAAATCTCGGGCATCAAAGACTGGCCGACACCCACGAATCTGAAACAGGTCCGATCATTTTTAGGGTTCTGCAATTTTTACCGCCCTTTCATTTACCAATTTGCCCATCTGGCACGACCCCTTAACAACCTAACGAGGAAAGATCACACATGGAATTGGGGTACACAACAACAACAAGCGTTCGAAACACTAAAACACCGAGTTACATCAGAACCAGTACTGGTTCAACCCGATTTGAGAAAGCCATTTGAACTCGAAGTAGATGCATCTGGGTTTGCACTAGGAGCCGTTCTAACCCAACGAGGACCTGATCAAAAACGACATCCGGTGGCATATTACTCAAGCACTCTATCGGAGGCTGAACGAAATTACGACATATACGATCTGGAACTCCTAGCAATCGTGAAAGCCCTCAGACATTGGCGTCAATACCTAGCAGGGTCGTTACACCAAACAACAGTGTATACAGACCATGCGAACCTACAATACTGGCGAGCCCCTCAAAGGATCAGCCGACGTGTAGCACGAGAAGTATTGGAACTATTGGAGTACAATATCGCGCTTAAACACGTCGCAGGACAGACGAACGGAAGAGCCGACGCACTGTCAAGACGACCTGACTATGGACAAGGAGAAGACGATAACGATCAAGTCGTAGTGTTACCCGAGCGTATGTTCATTCACGGCACCAACACCCTCGCAATCACGACACCAGAACTGTTCGATCAGAACTTACGAACTTTGACACCCTGGATCACAACCCATAATCTAAAAGAGGAACAGGGAGTGTGGTACAAAAGAGGGCGCAAGGTAGTCACCGCTGACAAAGAACAACGTAAGGCACTGATCAAAGACCATCATGACCCACCGGCGTTCGGACATCCCAGGATATCGCGAACCACTCGCCTCGTAGGAGAAAGCTACTGGTGGCCACAACTAACGCAGGAGGTGTATCAATACATCAAAGGATGCGCCGAATGCCAGAGACACAAAGTTAACACGCAAACGCGAAAGGCCCCCTTATTACCCATTACCCCAGTACCAGAAGCATTACCATTCCAAACGGTAGCAATGGACTTTATCTTCAAGCTTCCGAAGTCCGAAGGACACGATTCTATTCTAACCATAACAGATCACGATTGTACCAAGATGGCGATCTTCATCCCTTGCCAAGAAACCATAAATGCGGAAGGAGTAGCCCAATTGTACTTCCAACATGTGTTCCCTCAATTCGGACTCCCAAATAAGGTCATCAGTGACCGAGATCCAAGATTTACGTCCAGATTCATGAAAACCCTCTGTAGACAATTGGGAATCCAACAAAACATTTCTACGGCATTCCATCCACGAACTGATGGACAATCGGAGAGGACTAATCAATGGCTCGAACAGTACCTCCGGTTTTGGGTCAACCAACAACAAGACAACTGGTGTCACTACCTGCCACTTGCTGAGTACGCCCATAATTCGTGGAAGAACGAAACTACCCGGATGTCCCCGTTTCAGATCCTTATGGGACATAATCCGAAAGCACGGATAACGGAGGGTGTATCTCTTATGCCTAATGTGGCTCTACGTATGGAGCAATGGAAACAAGCACGGAAGAAAGCAGAGGAATCGATGAGGCAAGCGCAAGGCCGATGGGCGCAAGCTAGGCGGCAGGGGCAGACGTTCAAGGAACAAGAAATGGTGTGGTTGGAAGGGCGCAATCTACGAATAGATCAACCATCAGCCAAATTAGCCCCGAAAAGGCATGGACCGTTCCAAATCATTAAGGTACTATCGCCCGTCAACTATCAACTGAAACTACCACCCCAATGGAAGATCCACGACGTGTTTCATGTTGACCTCCTGACCCCTTATCGTGAAACAGAATTCCACGGACGAAACTTCGAAAGACCACCACCTGACCTAGTGGACGGAGAAGAAGAATACAAAGTGGAGCGAATCCTAGACTCAAGACGCTATGGACGAGGGCGTAAACTCCAATACCTTGTTAAGTGGAAAGGATACCCTGATGCCGAAAATCAGTGGGTCAACTGGGATGACATGAGCGCTGAGGAGGTGGTGGAGAAGTATCAGCAGACTCGGAACGACACGCATATAAGGAGACAGTATACCGACACTAATTCCCCAGACCCTAGCATGACAACTTCCCCAGATGAACTCAGCATCACAGCCGTCGACCCCGCCTCTCCCCGACCAACAACTCCTGCCTCTCCAGGAGCGGTATTTGCCATATCTGGATCTGAGTTCAATGACCCCGACGTCCAGGAGGCTCTACGCTATTTCAGCTACGTCCCCTCCTCTTGGATCACGCCCACCACGTCCAACAGTACGAGTACTCGTGCCCCCTCTCCCGACGAGATTGACCCGGACATCGAGTCACGAATGGCGGACTACGCCATCCGGGTCCAACGTGAACGACGACCCCCTACCCCCTTCATACCCGACTCTGACCCCCTTGCCCACATCGAGTTCCTCCAGCAAGGGATCCAAGCACACGTCGATGCTTACACCACTCACACCGCAGAGCCTGTCCCCACTCACGAGCCCCTCGCCGTCACCACCTCCACAGCCTCCACTCCCCCACTCCCCATCCCACCACCTCCGGAGTACGACGGTGTGGGACAGGTACATACAGACCAGCGGGGGACGTATTCCTCTTCCCCAGTACCACTCACAAACCCCTACCCGACGACGAGTCAAGAAGCCGTTGCGCTATCGCCTAACCCAAGCGCAGAAGGATCAGGAGGATATTACACTCCTGACTTCGCTCGGGACCCTTGGGCGACGCGTGACGAGAAGCACGACTGGGAAACTCAGGGCCACGTTACACCACCGCCAAACGGGTTTCAACGTGAACCGAGGGACTGACTATGTACCAATGCAGATCTCTGATGGCTATGGTGTCAAATGGCCGGCCAAGTACACTAAGGTCACCCTTGGTGACAATCCCTCTGTACAGGGCTATCTGTCTGGGGATCCACAGTTGTACACCAGTCGACTACTGGTGACACCCCGTCGGGATCTAGAGACGGTGCCTCGCTACACGGACGCTGACTTGTACCTTCTCAAGGGAAGGTACCCCTTCCGCGAGGAAGTTGACATGGCCCTAGATTGGGACGGTGACCAGTCTCTCAAGGCCGAAGTCTGTCGGTACCGGTACGTCGAACTCGAAGGACGACGATTGGCCCAAGACCTGGTGGACCTGGAGAAGCGAGTGTCGGACAACATGCTCGACTCGTGGGCCACGGTACGACGCCTTCAGGAAGCTGACGCGGTTGAAAGAGTTGCCGCGGCGAACAAGAGACAGAAGAAGCGTCGAGTGGCTCTGCTTAACGAGGTGCTCACCAAGATCGAGGCGTTACAGGAACACGGACATTCCACCTAGGAAGGAGGTGATGTTACGATTGGCCATGCGTGTCACCTACGTTGACCATTTAGCCTGAACTTTTGCTACAGTATTCCGTATCACATGGACTATCATTGGGACCATTTTCACATTTTGATTCCCACTTCTTACATCCCATGCGACCTCTCGTACTCGTGACTCCTGATTATTTACTAAACACCTTCTATCTCGTTCGACGTGGTTCCATGTGACATCATACTAGTACAAGTACTAGTAGTATTGGTGGCGATCCTAGTACCGCAGTCCTCAGTAGTGGCGTGGCTCGATTCGTATTTAACATGTACTTCTGACGAACAAGGACCTTAGGTCTGAGTTCTTGAATCTCATCGACTTCACACTGTCACACCCTGTGGGCTGCATCCAAGTCCAGTCGACTTGTCAGTTCCAACCTTCCTTTCTGCGACGATTGGAGATACTTCGTATCCACTCCATCGCTTGTATATTCACTACTCCGCCTAGGGTAATACCCTACGCCCTCACATACTGTCGTCACCATATCCACGACCCTCATCGGGGGAGGTTTGGCAATCACTACGCCAACATCGACGAACAAGCCCCTCGCACAATCAGTACTCCACGCTCGCCGCTCAAGTCGAGTCGATACGTCCAGTCGAACGTAACACTGTCGCTCATTGCACCAGAATCGGAGGTATTGTTCCAGCCATTGGTTTGTCCTCTCTGATTGGCCATCAGTTCTAGGGTGATAAGCCGTTGATATGTTCTGGTGGATGTGAAGGGCTTTGCATAATCCTTTGGCGAACTTTGATGTGAATCTCATGTCTCTGTCCAAGATTATCTTCTTTGGAATCCCAAATCTTGGGTACACGTATCGCAGGTAAAGTCCAGCGACTCCTTCAGCCATGATAGTTTCTTGACAAGGGATGAAAATGGCTGCCTTGCTACAGTCATGATCTGTGATGGTCAAGATAGTGTCAAATTTCCCCGCTTGTGGTAACTTCGTGATGAAGTCCATTGCTATTGTTTTGAAGGGAAGTTTGTTATCTGGCGTGATGGGAATCATTGCTGGTTTGAGTGGCTTTGTGTTGATTTTGTTGGCCTGACATGCTGCGCATCCCTTGATGTACAGTTTGATATCTTGTTTCATGTTGGGCCACCAGATGTCTCGTTTTGCCAGCTCATACATGTTTGAAATTCCAGGGTGACCGGCTGATGGGGTGTCATGATAAAAGTGAATTACCCCCCTCTTCAGATCGTTGCCTCTGGCAATGACGAGCCAGTTATCCTTCCAACAGATTCCATCCTTCTTGATGATCTGATGGGTATTGGTCCAGCTTTTGAGACACTTTTGGCTCACTGGCATCTTCTGATCGTCCTTGATCAGTTCTTGGAGCGGTTTTTGACCTTTGAAAAGCCTCCATTCTTCTTCATTGTTGGGATTTGCCTCCTCACTTCCTGCGACTTTTGCATATGCACATTGGAAGAGTCTTGGTGGTAGTACTACCAACTGTTTGTTGTCTTCTTCGCCCTGGCTGTGATCAGGGCATCTTGATAACACATCCGCTCTTCTGTTCTTCTTTCCTGAGATGTGGACCAGTTCGAAGTCATACTCCATAAGTTCTGCGTTCCATCGTGCCACTCTTCTATTGTGATCTCCAGGGTTCTTCCAGAACAGGAGATTGGCGTGATCTGTATGCACCTTCACTTTGTGTGCGGCTTGATGCAAGTATTGCCTCCAGTGTCTGAACATTTCGATAAGCCCTAGTAACTCATGGTTATAGACGTCGTAGTTCCTTTGGGCTTTGTTCATCGTTTTGGAGAAGAATGCCACCGGATGGAGGACATTCTTGTCATCATGTTGCATCAGGATGGCACCAATTGCATAATTGGAAGTGTCAACTTCGACTTCGAAGGGTTTCTTCTGGTCTGGCTGTAGAAGTACTGGTTCTTTGCAAATTAGCTTCTTGAGTTTCTGGAACGAGGTTTCTTTGGCTTGTTCCCAGACCCATTTGACGCCTTTCTTGAGGTGGTTATTGAGGGCTTTCACAATGTGGGAGAAACCTTGGATAAAGCATCTGTAAAAGTTGCAGAACCCTAAGAATTTTCTGATGTCTTTGACATTCTTTGGGGTCTTCCACTCTTCTATGCCTGTAACTTTGACACGATCCATGGTGACAGTGCCATTTTCCAGAACTACTCCCAAGAACTTGACTTTCTTGGTTTCGAAGATACATTTGCTTGGCTTGAGGTATAGGTCGAGCTTTTGCAGCCTTTCAAGGACTTGATGAACCAGTTGTCTGTGCTCTTCTTTGTCGTCTTTGGTCGCGATTAGAATATCATCCATGTAAATGATGACTTTTCCAGTAGCGGTGAGATCGGTGAACTGCATGTTCATCATTCTCTGAAACACCACTGGTGCGTTCCTGAGACCAAAGGGCATAACTGTGGGTTCGAATAGTCCTAAATTGGTTTTGAATGCTGCTTTTGCTTCGTTGCCTTCCCTGAAGCGGATGTTATTATATCCAGCACGTACGTCCATCTTTGTGAAAAGTTTGGCATTTCGAACCTTATCCACTAGCTCTTGGATAAGGGGCAGGGGGTATCTGTCGGGGACTGTGAAGAAATTCAGCTTCCTGTAGTCCACGACAGGTCGGAGTTTGCCATCTTTCTTGCCTATGAAGAAGAAGGGTGATGAGTACTGTGATTTCGAAGGACGGATGTATCCCTTTTGCAGGTGTTCCTTGATGTATTCATCAAGTTTCTCCTGCTCACCTAGAGAAAGGGGATATATCTTGCAATCCAGGACTTTTGGAGTGTCCTTTGTGAAATCAATAGCGATATCCCAGGGCTGATGGGAGGGGAATCGCTTGGCTTCTTCTTCTGAAAAGACCTTCTTCCACTTGTGATATTGGGGAGGGACGATCTGATCCCAGGTCTTTTCTTCCTTAGGCTGAGCTTGGGTGGCCATCTGTGCAGAGGTAGACGTCTTCCGGATTTCTGACTCTTCGATCTTGGTGACATAGATCGTTTCTCCGTGTCTTGCCATATTTTCTGCATGTTGTACCCACGCCTTCCGTATACGTGCTGCTTCCTTGGTGATATCAAGACCGAGTGTCTTGATGACCAAAGGTTGCATTTCTTCATCTAGGGTAGCGTCCTTCCAATTGATTTTAGGTTGGAACACCGCTAGCCAGGGGTACCCTAGAACGATCTTGTCTTCTCCTAAGTTGGTAACAAGGAACTTCATGTCCTTGACTTCTTTACCGACTTGAACTTGCAGGTCCACATAGTATTTGATGGCACCAGCTTTGTTGTGAGTTCCATCAATATTCCAGATGGTTCTCGGTTTAGGGAGCTCTGCTCTACCTATTCGCATTCTTGTTAGGAGTTTTTGGCTGATAAAATTGTCTGTTGCTCCTGAGTCTATGAGGACTTGTCTTTTAGCCGTGGAGTAAGTGCTTTGTAAAAGAGTTGGGATTTTGAGAGATTTAAATTTAGTTACAAAGACACCTTGTACTCCAAGTGTGCACGCCCAGGCCGTCGGGGTTGCACATCTTAAAAATCCATACCGTTGCCTTCAGCCCCTCTCTCTGCTTCGACCGCGGATCGAAGAATTTTGATTTTATCTTCATCCTGCATGGTTTCAATCAGACGATCAAATTTTTCAATTGCAGAGAGGGGTGAAGTTTCCTCAGCCTCAGATTCGGGATCGTCATTGACGACTTCCGCAATCCTAGCCTTGGATGGGACTGGTGTGGATTCTTTCTTCTTCTGGGGGCAGTATCTTGCAACATGACCCTGTTTGTTACAGGTGTAACAGCGCCCTTGTTGACGCTGTGTTTCAGGGTCATTCATGACTCCTGCGTGGCTTCTAGTTCCTTTCTTTTGGAAGGATTGGGACCTGTCCACGCGGGTGTTCATTGCATTGGGATCTGCTGATGGAAGTTTGACCCCCAGAATAGTGGCCAACTGTTTTACCGAAAAGCCCATTTGCTTCTTCTGGAAACGGGGTTTCGACGCGTGATCCTCATAGATTCCGTGGATGTTCGTGACAGCAGTGTTATCTTGGTGATTCTGTCTCGCGGCGTTGATCCAGTCCTTGAAGTCTATGGGACGGACAACTTTGACAATATGATCCATCATTCTGTGTGGAAGTTTTGCCGCAAAGAGAGTCAGGGTGGGTTTGGAGTCCAGTGGGTACTCGGCTTCTTGCACTAAAGTTTGGAATTGCGCAATAAAGGTGTCGATCTCTCCAGGGATAAAGGAGAGATTGTGTAGTTTGTCTTCTGCCCATTCCCTAGAGCCCGTGTCCTTGTAGGCTCATTGGAAGGCATTGACAAAGTCACTCCAGTACGCTTGACTAAGTTGGTCTCCAGTTCTGTTAAAATGTTCCAAGATAAGGTCTGTCTGTTGTGGAACCCAGTCGTCAACATTGGGTCCTTTAATCATCCCTAGGCATAGTGCCATTCCCTTTAAGGGGATGACCATCTTGTAACGTTTCCACTGAACGTTGATCCAACTTGGATCCGATGGGTCTTCCTTGCTTCAACACTGAGCAAAGTGCACGGCTTCTGAACCCAGGAACGACTTTGAACGACTTGTAAAGGGGAAAACAACCAATAAGGTCCCCTAAGACCGCCTAGCTTGAAGTACGTCTCAAGGTGGCAATGCCTAACACTTAAGTTGGCAACAAGAAAGTCACAATAAACAATGACTCTGCTATAAGACTGTCTGATCTTCCTGAGAGAAGTACAGGTGGATATCAAGACAACTAAGTTAGCGAACCATAGCGCAACTTGTATAGTATTTATAGTAAGTGTCCATCAAGACATGAAGCCGACACATACAGTATGAGTAAAGATCACAAAGGATTACTCACACATCAATAAGTGAATGTCTAATCACATCAGTAAGCGAGTGAGTTAAAGAAATGACTGAGCATCACAAAGCATGCATCAGTGAACAGGTAAGTATAAAGGGAAATGTCATCCACAACAGTAAGCCATAATAATGCGTCAGTAAGCAATGGCTCGGTGCTAACACAGGTGCTTTCCAAGACTAATCCATCTTGAACACATACCCAAAAGGGGATCAAACCCGGCCCGCTGGATTCCATTCCAACATCAAGCCACAGCCTGCTGGAGTGCGTCCCAACATCAAGCCGCTGGTTTTACACCACGCAATTGGCATTTGTTGTTGTTGGTCATCTTCAGGACACAACTGTCTTCCGCCAAGTTCCACTGGCTTCTTCCATCGTCCCCTGACTTATGGGTTAGGTCAGATACGTACTGTGACCTGGGACCATTCTTCCATCCTTCAAGTCCCGTGACTTATCGATTAGGTCAGCTCCATGACCTGGGACTTTGTCACATGACCGTATCACGTGACCCTCATTCGTCCTGTAATGACCTTCCTGCCAGCATCTGGGACTCTACTGTGAGTGATCATGTTACTCACGAGCTGGCAGACTCTGCACGCCTCATCATAGGCGAGGTAACTGTCATCTTCTGCTGCCACAAGTGCACGTACGGCCTCTTCTTCTTCAATGTCTGCTTGATCATGTGCCTCCCAGGTATGCACCTCTGGGTAATCATGGCAGTGCTTCCAATGTTCGTGGAGGCATCGGCATTGCTTGTGGCTTGTGGCAGTTTGAGCAGGGTCTGAGTGTAACACATCTGTTCCATGTCCATGTTGGCTAAGCAATAGAGGTTGAACTCATTCATGAAGATATGTGCTTGCACTTGATCTCCATTGAACTCCCTAGGGGGAGTACCGCCTAGTCGTCCTCCTCCACCAAGAGCTCCTCCTCCTGGATGCCCATCACCTGGTGGTCTGCCTGGAGGAGCTCCTCCTCCACCTGGTCCACCGCCTGATGGGAATCCTCTGAAACCTCCACCACCTGGTGGCCCTGTTCCACCAGGAGGGCCGCTGCCTTGTGGAGCCTTTCCTCCAGTACATTGGAAGAGAGGGGTCGTAGAGGGTACTGACGTGCCTGCAAGCGTGAGTGCTGCAGCAGCTGTCATCGTTGATGTCATTGCCAAATGGTTAATAATGTCGGTATTTGGGTAGTGACACGTCCCGGGTCATAGCGAGTATCTGACCTAACCGATAACCGAGGGGGCGTGATCAACTGGGATGATTACCATACAATGACTGATGGTTGGATGACTGATTACCTGTATGATGACTGATGGTTGGATGACTGATTACCTGTATGATGACTGATGACCTACGATATGATGACTGTACACCTGTGGACGATTACCTAGCAGACTAGTAGTAGTGGTGGTCTCGCTGACGAAGGCGGATCGTGCGGAAGCGTTATAAGGAAGCTATCGACTGTTGTGGTCGATAGCTTGGATTTCTTGTACAACTCTCTTCTTGTCAAAACCAGTTGTGTCTTCTCTTTCTCACATCCTTCGGGGTCGCGATTCAATTAGGGCCAAGCTAAAACTCCGCCTTCGAGCATTGAGACGACACTCTGCCTTCGTGCTAGAGTCGGGAATTCGCTAAGTCACCGCGTTCATCCTTTCGTCGCCTAAGTCAGGCTCACGTGCAGTCCGCACGTAACATTAAATCCAAGCTCTCCTAAAATCGAACGCTGTGGCAACTATCAACACCAAGGACGGTTGGGACTTCGTGCCCTATCGCATCGACTCAAGAGAACGAGACACACCCACTCGCTACCTCGTAGGATGAGTAAGGTGGCGACATGTACCAGACACCAGAAGATCAGATGAAAACAACACCGGATACTACGCAGAAGCGGCTACCGCACAACGATTTCATCCCGTAGTATTCAACAGGGAGCACTGTTGCTGGGTCGAACTTAGGTGGAGCAACACCAACAACTATTTCGAAGCAACACGGCCAGCAGCCGACGACCTACATATCAACATACCATTGGTTGACGCATGACCAATTGACCACCAAGGATCCATAGACGGTCAAGGAGAACAGAACCTCGAAACGGAACCACCCAGAGCCGAGTATCAACTACGAACAGTTACTCCAACTCCATCAAGCCATACTAGCGAATGATCGCCAACCCCACGAAGTGAAGCTGCAGAACCTGAAGAAATTGCAGTACAATCACCAGAGATAGACGCACTAGTCACGCAAACAGCTGAGTTACACATTCCCGAACCAATTAGAGGGATACCACTCAGCTACATGGCCACTCAAACAGAAGTATCACCACCCTGACTGGTCATAAATGAACAGACAGGTCACGTTCAACAACTACAACCAGAAGACATGGAGGCCGTTAACCGAGCCATGGGACCAGATGTCCCCGATGCACCAAGCATCCCTGAAGGAACAGAAATGTTCTATGAATTTCGGCTCAACCGTAACCAGGTACCATCACCTGATAATAGGCCATTCCCACCATTGCGACCACGAGACAACAGACCACCAAGTGGAGGAGGAGGACCGCCAGGAGGAGGACTGCCAGGTGGAGGACCACCTCTAGGGGGACCTGCAGTAGCCCACAACGCGCACCCAGGGGGAAATGACAAATTTATCGGTAACCCACCACCCACGTTTACAGGAAGCAGGACACAAGCCAAGGCATTCATCCTCCAATGGGAGGTCTACGCAGGAGTCAACGCGAATCATTCAGCTATGCTGAATAAGTATCAAAAAGCTATGTTGTTTCTCACATACATCCAGGGAAACACGGTTAACCAATGGGTCATGTCGGCAAGTCGATGGCTCGTTAACGAAGTCGCCACGGGAACCAGCCAATTCGACAATAGGCTGTGGGAAAACCTACTTCATGCATTTCAAAGACAGTTCGGCGACGTTCTCAGCAAAGAACGAGCACAAGCCCAGCTCGACGCCGGCATCCACATGAAGGATGGAAAAATCGACGATTATATCGCCCAATTCGAACAACTCGTTCGACATGCAGGATATAACATCAATGCCGAGCAAACACTCAAGTATTTCACAAGAGGATTGCCACGCGCACTGTACGAAACAATGTATCAACACGACGACCCCTGGAATTACAAAGAATGGAGAGAATCCGCCCTGAAGAGGCAACAAAAGTGGATTCACATGCAAACGGTCAGGGGGAACCTAGACACCTTTAAACTGGGGCGGGCTACAGGAGGATCACTAGCTAAGTTGCTAGCCCCACTCCAGAATGACGACCGAATGGACACATCCACAGACTGCGTACGAGGACGACTAACAGGGGCCGAAGATATCATAGCAAACCACCCCAGGAATACCAGACCCCCGCAACCACCATTCCCACCCCAAGGGGGATTTATCCAAAAACAGTTCAAGCGAGACCACAGCCAAACGCAGTGTTATAACTGCCAGAAAATGGGTCACATTAGCCGCGACTGCAGGCAACCAAGGAGATGCCAAGATACACAGACACGCACAGTCGAAACTGCGCCAACTAAAGAAGAAAAGGCGGCGGAATGGCTGCGAGGAGTCGCAGGAGATGACGAAGAAGTAAAAGACCTGGTCCTGCAGCAGTTGATGGGACAGGATTTTGGAAACGCCTGAACCCGGCGGCCTGGGTGAGGGCAATACGTTGTAACTCTGTATACATTATGCGCTACCGATCTATGCGAGTACCAGTATCCATTCATGCAAGTTACAATATGGCCGACATCAAAGCGTTGGTGGACTCAGGAGCCACCGACAACTTTATCCATCCGCAATTCGTCAAAAGGATGGGGTTGGGACAACGGGTGTTAGATAAGCCCAAAAATATCTATAACATCGACGATACCACTAATAAAGCGGGGCAGATCACGCATTACCTTACGCTCAATGTGGAAACAGGAGGAACTCAAAGGGAGATGCGCTTCCTAATCACCGACATCAGCAAGGAAGACATACTGTTAGGCTATCCATGGCTCGCGGCCTACGAACCACGGTTCAGCTGGCGACACGCCACCATTGACGAAAAACAGCTCCCCATAGTGCTCCGATCAGTCAACCCAAATAACAAAAGAGCAGTACTAGCGAGGTTGCTCAATGAAGAAGAAAACGACGTCAGGTATCACGAATATTCACTACAGAAGTGAAAGAACAAATCATAACGAAATTGGAAGAACAAGTATATGGACGACGATCAGCGGTCGAGCTTGCAATAGACGCCAAGCAATATACCAAGAACGTCGAAATACCAAAAGAGTACCAAGAATTCGCGCAAGTATTCAGCGAAGACGAAGCGAAACGATTCCCACCAAAACGAAGTTGCGACCACGCCATTGAGTTCAAAAAGGGAACACCAGACGTCATCGACTGCAAAGTATACCCAATGACAAGGATAGAAGACGCAGCGCTGGACGAATTTATCGATGAACAACTAGAAAAGGGATACATTCGTTCCTCCAAATCCCCGTATGCATCATCCTTCTTTTTCATCAAAAAGAAGGATGGAAAGCTACGACCCATGCAGGACTACTGGAAGATCAACGAATGGACCATACGAAACCAATATCCGCTCCCTCTTATTGATGATCTAATCAGGGATCTTGGAGGGGCACAAATATTCAGTAAACTGGACGTCCGACAGGGATACAACAACATCAGGATCAAGGAAGGAGACGGGCCAAAGGCCGCGTTCAAAACACGATGCGGACTATTCGAACCGACTGTCATGTACTTCGGCTTGTGTAACTCGCCAGCTACATTTCAAAGCTTCATGAACAACATCTACCAACCAATAATCGCGAAACACGAAGCAGCCGGAACGACAATCAGGGTCTACATGGACGATATCGCCATAGCAACCAAAAGGCAACCACTAGAAATTAGAAAACACCAAGACGCAGTCCGCGATGTGCTAGCCATAGCACAAAAACACGATCTATTCTTCAAACCCGAAAAATGTATCTTCAATGCTCCCAGTATTGATTACCTGGGGGTAATCCTTGAAGAGGGGGTGACACACATGGACCCTGTCAAAATTTCGGGTGTTCGTGACTGGAAAACACCTACATCAGTAAAGGACGTACGATCATTTCTTGGTTTTTGCAACTTTTATCGGCAGTTTATCAGGGGATTTGCCAACATCGCCAAACCGCTCAATGAGCTCACACGAAAAGACGAACCATGGCAGTGGGAACCAAGACACCAAGTAGCGTTCGACACACTCAAACAACGGGTCACCACAGAACCCATACTAGCACACGCGGACCAAACCCAACAATTTGACCTAGAAGTGGACGCATCAGGATTTGCGGTAGGAGCGGTACTACTGCAAAAGAAACTAGACGGGAAGCGACATCCCATGGGGTACTACTCGGCAACACTCAACGCCGCTGAACGCAACTACGACATTTACAACCTAGAGTTGTTAGCCATTGTGAAAGCGTTGCGAAACTGGCGACATTTGTTGGCTGGCTCACCACATAAAGTACGCATCTTCTCCGATCACCTCAACCTTAGATACTGGCGGGATCCCCAGAAGATCAGTAGGCGAATCGCCAGGGAGGTGCTCGAACTAGCAGAATACAACTTCAAGATACACCACGTCAAAGGTGCGGCCAATGGACGAGCCGATGCTCTATCTCGAAGACCCGATTATGATCAAGGAGAGAAAGATAACAAAGGTGTCGTCGTACTACCAGATAAAAGGTTTGTACGAACGACTACGACTACCACACAACAAGACGAACAAAGGATACACAAGTGGGTCGACCCCCACAAACTGACAAAAGCAGACGGACTCTGGTGGTACCAGGGACAAAGGCTTGTTGTGATGGGACCAATGGAGGAAATCAGAGAAGTAATTTCCACACACACCATGACCCTCCTATTCATGGCCATCCAGGAATCAACCAAACAACGCAACTAGTGGAACGCCACTACTGGTGGCCCACACTGAAACAAGATATTGCGGAATACATCCGAGGATGCGCAGAATGCCAACGATGCAAGGTCAACACACAAAGAACAAGAGCACTGTTGCAACCCATATTCCCACAACCAGAGGCGCTACCATTTGAGGTGGTTGCACTAGACTTCATTACGAAACTTCCGGTGTCCAGAGGATACGACTCTGTACTCACAGTCACAGACCACGATTGCTCGAAGGCAGCCATATTCATACCATGCAAAGAGGAAATCTCAGGAGAGGAAACCGCAATGCTCTACGCAAAGCATGTCGTAGTGCGGTTTGGATTACCCTCAAAAATTATCAACGACAGGGACCCCCGGTTCGCGTCAAAGTTTACAAGAGAACTATGCCGAGTCCTGGGAATACAACAAAATATCTCAACAGCCTACCACCCACGAACGGATGGACAATCGGAACGAACTAACCAATGGTTGGAACAGTACCTCAGGCTTTGGGCCAACGAACGACAAAACAACTGGGCGGACTATCTGGCGCTTGCGGAATTCGCACACAACAATTGGACCAATGAGTCCACGCGCGAAACGCCGTTCAGGTTACTAATGGGCTATCACCCTCTTACTAACTGGACAGATAAGAAATTGCCAATACCAAGGGTCGATAAGCGATTAGAACAATTGAAAGAGATAAGAGAACAGGCACAAAATCACATGCGACGCGCGCAACAGTCATGGATCAAGCATCGTGACACCCCCAAATACCAGATAGGAGACAGAGTCTGGCTTGAAGGACGCCACCTACATACTAACCAGCCAACCACGAAGCTTGCGCCCAGGAGACACGGGCCATTCCAGATCGTTCAGGTGATGTCTCCCGTGAACTATCGACTTGAGCTTCCCACGCAGTGGAGCATCCATGATGTCTTCCACACAGATCTCCTGACCCCTTACAAAGAGACGATGACTCATGGCGTAAACTATCAGCGCCCACCACCAGAACTGGTAGGAGACGTGGAAGAATACGAAGTCGAAAAAGTACTAGACTCAAGAAGGCGTGGAAGAGGGCATAAACTGCAGTACCTGATCAAGTGGAAAGGTTACGCCGACTCGGACAATCAGTGGGTCCCGTGGGACGACGTACACGCAGACGAAGAGATAAGGAAGTACAAACAAACCAATCCAACTCCTGAAACTCACATAAAAGCAGCTGTGACGGAACCACTTGTACTCCCATCTTCCAAACCCACTCATAACATGTCCCATGTCCCACTCACCACTATCACCATTGATGAGATCCCCAACGTCCACACCCTCACCACATACGACAACAACAACAATGTGGACGACCCCTTCTGCTCTGCCGTTGAGCACGTCAGAGCAGCCGCAGAACACGACCGAGAACAGCGAGAACAGCGAGAGCGAGACTTGGCCGAGGCTCGCCAGCGATTCCCCACACCCGCAAGCGGAAGAGTGGAGACAGATGAGGAGGGACTACGGGCTGTTGAAGGAGGTAATGACCTCATGGCGACTGGATCAAGTGACGAGGATGACAGCAGCGGAGAGGCGGGCGAGAATACAGAGGTTGACGAGGCAAGTATCCTCCAGCCCTCCACCGCCTTCACGTCCACCACCGCTGTCGACCGATATGACAGCGACAAGTCCTCTGATGGCTCCTATCACAACGCCCACATCATCTGCACCCGTTGCGACAACCCACAAAGCTATTGCCATTGCGCCCCCATGCGCATTCCCCCTCGAATCAACAACGACGAAGAAGACGACATTGCCGAAGAAGCCGTGGATGACGAAGAACGAGCACCGCCTGTTGCTGTCGTCTACGGACCGACTGCGGAGGAAGGGTACGCCATGCGAGGCCTACCATCCTACGCTGAAGCACGCGATACCTCACCCGTCAATGCGCGCCGAACGGATGTGCCGAGGCACCCTATCCATACCCTATCGCCTACTCCCAGCGGATTCGTCCTCAACAATGGGATGAATTGGGTCCCTATGGTAATCGAACACGAGGGACGTCGCATCCCCGCCCGATACGTGTGGGTGAGGATGTGCGATAACCCAGAGGTCTTCGGGACCATGGGGCGTTACACGCCGGTATACTGAGGGGACATACACACCAAGCCATGTCGAGACATGGGACCCGCAGCTGAGTACACCCGCGAAGAATTGCAGTACCTACGAGCTGACTTCCGGGGACAGCGCCAGGTCGACGAGGCCCTTGCTCGGCTAGGGGATATTTCCCTGGCGGCCGAAGTAAGGCGCTACCGCGCGTCCCAGGAGGTCATCAAGGAGCTAGAAATAGCAATCAAGAGACTCGAGGACGACATCTTCGTACATGTCGATCGCGCGCGTCACTCGGCAAAGCGACTGGGTAGGGCTCACGCCCTTTTTGTTACGTGCGAGCAGCACGTGAGCCTGACTTAGGCGACTAAAGGGTGAACGCGGTGACTTAGCAAATTCCTGACTCTAGCACGAAGGCAGAGTGTCGTCTCAACGCTCGAAGGCGGAGTCTTGCTTGATTATTTCGTAGGCGAATCGCGACCCCGAAGGATGAGAGAGAACACGGCTTCTGATAACAAGTCGAGAATGATACAAGAAATCCAAGCTATCGACCACAACAGTCGATAGCTTCCTTATATCCTACTAGCGCGATCCGCCTTCGTCAGCGAGACCGCCACTACTACTAATCTGCTAGGTAATCGTCCACAGGTGTACAGTCATCGTATAGTAATCCATCAGTCAGTCATCAGTCAGCGTATAGTAACCGATCAGTCAGCCATCTGTATCGTACAGTAAGTGTCCCCTTGATCACGCCCCCTCGGTTATCGGTTAGGTCAGATACCTACTATGACCCAGGACGTTACACTTTTGAGGATACGGGATGAGCACAGGACGGATGTGGGGCTGACCACGGTGCCCAATTGGGTAGTAGAGCGAGGGCGCTCACCCTTGTGAAGGGGGTGATGACACGTCCCGGGTCATAGCGAGTATCTGACCTAACCGATAACCGAGGGGGCGTGATCAACTGGGACGATTACCATACGATGACTGATGGTTGGATGACTGATTACCTGTACGATGACTGATGGTTGGATGACTGATTACCTGTATGATGACTGATGACCTACGATACGATGACTGTACACCCGTGGACGATTACCTAGCAGACTAGTAGTAGTGGCGGTCTCGCTGACGAAGGCGGATCGCGCGGAAGTGTTATAAGGAAGCTATCGACTGTTGTGGTCGATAGCTTGGATTTCTTGTACAACTCTCTTCTTGTCAAAACCAGTTGTGTCTTCTCTTTCTCACATCCTTCAGGGTCGTGATTCAATTAGGGCCAAGCTAAAACTCCGCCTTCGAGCGTTGAGATGACACTCTGCCTTCGTGCTAGAGTCGGGAATTCGCTAAGTCACCGCGTTCATCCTTTCATCGCCTAAGTCAGGCTCACGTGCAGTCCGCACGTAACAGGTAGGAACTTTGGGAATGTCCTGTCTGTGCAGGGAAGGAACTTTGGGGATGTCCTGTGTCTGTGGGGTAGGAACTTTGGGTATGTCCTGTTTCTGTGTCATCTATGTCCACTGATTGGATTGTAGTAGGGCGGATTGCTTCTCTTCCGAGATTGAAAGATGAAGGGACTGGTTGAATAGTTAACCAGTTACGTGTTCTGGTGTCTTGTTGGATAAAGTACCACTGTCTGGTGCTTTCTTTGTATTCAACTGTGCGGTAGATGTTATTTGCGTGGTCATAAATGAAGTACCCTTCGTCATCTTTGATCTTGTTCCAAACGGCAGCGCCTTTAATGTGTTTGGGTAGATCGTCTTCGGTTCTTTGGTCAATTACGAATGGGATAAAACCCACAATGGTTCGTGATTGAGTGAGTCTTCCTTTCTGCTTCTTCAGAGTAGCCAGGTTGATAGACTTGACTTAATGTTACGTCACAGCAGGGACATTCAGCCGACTTGGCTTTAGTGATCCTGAGGATGCTGAAGGAGCAGAGGGTTGGTGTGATATCAGAGTACTAAGCGCAAAGTGCACTTAGAGAGTTACTGTGATAGAGTTGTACTAAGCACGCCTCAAGGGACTTATAGCAAAGATACAATGAGAGGGGATAGGGGTGCAAGTAGTGTTGAAAGGGTTCCTTGATGAGAGGGCGATAAGTGAACACAAGGTGAACTTATCAGACTGAGATGATGAGCAAGATGATTTAGACAACAACTGTGCTGTAAGATACAGGAGAAGTCAAGTCTGAAGCTACATGGTACAGATGAGCCAGACTTTATAGTATCTGAGAACAATGGTGTCACTTCAACAATTAGTGTAGCGTTATCACCTAACGCTTGTTCAACTTGAACAGATCTGCGGTGTGACATTCGAGTATACAGATGAATCTTTGAAATCACTTGGCAACTTAGCTAGTTGCACTGCCACTAGGTCGGATTAGATAGACACTAGGGTACCCAAAGGGTAAGCTTCAATCGATAGATTGGAAGGAGACAAAGTGAAGATAGTGATGATTCAAGAAGACCAAGCTGAAGAGCCTTGGTCTTTACTGAACGGTTTATATACAAGTACTCGCTGGCTTTAAAGCGCAGCTGGAAGTCCAAACCTAGTACAGTACTACTAGTATCGAGTCATCGTAAGTAAATACAAATACCTGAAACACTGGTGAAACCCAACTACCGGCGACGTGTAAGTGTCCATGACTAATGAAGGCTTACTACCGTAGTCATAACCGTATAGTAAGCGTCCCGAACTCCAAGACCTCATAACGATGATGATGATTAGTCCGCACGATGTCAAACTGTGACAATTAGCGTAACGAGAACAATAAGGTAACGGGAACAATAGGTCACAAAGGGGCTGCACACTCAGTCACAACAGCGTGCGCAGCAGGAGAACAATAAGAAAATGGGGGCCGCGTCATAGTAGCCTCCCATGTGAGTCACGTATAGTAATGAGTCATGTGGCCGAAGGCCGTGTCATCTAAGTGTATAGTAATCAGTCTGAAGTAATGAGTGGATGTGGTCAGGTAAAAGGAAAGCAATGATAAACGAGACAGTCACATGACAAGAAAAGTTAAAAATCGGTTGGTCTCATAACAATTAGAGCATGGAATACAGCTCTACCATCTCCCTGCACACACATCACATTTCCTTCAGCCACTGGACATCAGGGTCTTTGGTCCCCTCCAACGCACATGGCAAACCCGCTGTGCAGCTGCCATGGATGACACTGGGGAAGGAATGACCAGACAGCAAGTAGTTAAAGAATACATGCTGGCACGCACCGAGTCCTTCAAAGAGTCGACAATCCTTTCTGCTTGGAGAAAGAGGGGGATGTTGCCACTTGACCCAGGAGTATTTACTGCAAATCATTTTGGCCCAAGTATCCTGTTGTCATTTCAGGCCCCCCACCCAAGTCATTTCCGATTTCGCTTGATCCAGAGTCTACGGACAATGATTGTATTAGTGAAGATGATGGGTTTGATGGCTCAGAGATCAGGGGGGGGATGGGAAGAGCGATGTTGACATGAATGAAGAAGCTGGGGATTGCGCCATGGAGCATCTTAATCAGGACATCAGTAATGACCTTCCCTTTTTGGCTGAGACAACAATCAACGAAAATGTGCTGCCATCACCTTCCCCAATCTCTTTGCTTCCACCACCCATCTCTCTCAATGCCCTGACACAACCTCATTTATCTCATGAAGAGGGAGGACAGCCCTGAGGAGAGTCTCAAGGAGACCTCCACAGTTGTATGGAACTGCCCCCCCCTTCGCCCACTGCCACTAACGGTTACATTTTCCACCACCAGACCCACACAGACCAAGCATCACGATCTCTGTCATCTTTATCCCCACTGATCCCTGACAACTCCATTGAAGAATGGCTTGCTGCCTCTGAGAAGAGGATTGCAGAGCTCGAGCACAATGTTCAGACACTCGGTGCATATTGCACCCTTTGTGGAGGTGTCATCACCAGGCTACAAAAGTGGGTCAATAACCGAAAGAAGAAGAACCCTGCCCGTGCAAAGAAGAACAATGGAGAAGCAAGGGTTTTGACATCTGAGGAAGGCTGTCAGGAGTTGCAGCAGCTCCGTGAAGAGTCTCATCTGAAGGAAGTGTGCCAGAACGAGGAGCTATCCTGGAAGGCTGCTGAGGACCAGGTGTGGCGCAACCGCAGGGCAGACCCCACTCACATATTTACAGGACCGCTGAACAAGTCCAGGCGCAAAGAAGACCTTGGTGACATCACGGCTGCTCTCTTGTTGTCTGATGGTGGCAAGAAAGATGATATATACGAGAGAATTGTCAAGCAGTTCGAGGCAAACCTGGGGCTCAAGACAACCCCCCGGTTTGAAGGGTTATTCCAGTCGCATCCCTGAAAACGAGCCTGCCTCAATGATGCCACTCCTGTTGCTGGAGCATCAGATCCTACCAGCACACCATCTTCCCAGTCCCCCCCCTTCATCCTGGCATTGCCGATGGTGCTCCCACTCCTGGATCTTTCACTTTCACTTACAAATTCCCCCTTCATCCCAGTATGATATCATTTGATGGATCCACTCAATACCAGCCTGATAGTTACCCATAATACCCCTACAAACCATTTTTAAATGTAGCTAGTCCAATAAATAATGTTATATTCGCCGCATTTTGCCTCCTTCACAAAGACGTGTCACATGCACGCAAAATACGCATGTAACGTGCGAGTTGCATGTGAGCCTGACTTAGGCAACGTAAGGCGAATGCAATGACTTAGCAATTCCTGTCTCAAGCACGGAGGCTGAGTAATCGACTCAACGCGCAAAGGCGGAGTTCCAGTTGTTCTTTGTTCCTTCCACACAACGGTCCGAAACCTTGTGAAGCCTGAAGGAAGCCGATTCGATTGGAACATAGATGAGAAGGTAACAAGAAATCCAAGCTGTCGACCACATCAGTCGACAGCTTCCTTATAACGGCTCACTCTCATCAGTGGTACCGCCACTACTACTACCATCAGTCATACTTAGTAATCGTACAGTGATCGCTCGGTAATCGTACAGTAAGTGCTTGCTAAGATCATTGGTAATCGTCTAGTCCGCTGAGTAAGTATTTGGGAGTGACTCGTCATCCCACTTACTGTGCCCCCGTGTCAAACCGTTACATCACCCCCTTCACAAGGGTGAGCGCCCACGCTCCACGACCCAATTGGTCACTGTAGTTAATCCAATGTCCGTCTCGTGTTCGTCTCGTACTCACCTGAGTGCATGTGCTCGTCCCAACCGCGCCACTGAGTGTCGCACCTGATCAAGATGAACGAAAATATCATCCTCTAGCCATTTGATGGCCAGCTCGAGCTCCTTGACGACTTCCAAAGATGCGCGGTAGTGTCTCACCTCGGCTTGGAGGGAGATGTCCCCCAATCGAGTGAGGGCTTCGTCTACCTGACGCTTTCCCCGAAAGTCAGCACGAAAATATTGCAGCTCCTCTCTGATGTACTCAGCTGCTGGTCCCATGTCCCGACATGGCTCTGTGTGAATGTCGGCCCTATAGATGGGCGCATATCTCCCCATCGTCCCGTACACCTCCAGGTTGTCCAACATCTTGACCTGCATGTATTTGGCAGGGATCCTTCGTCCGTCGTGTTCAATGACCATCGGCACCCAGTTCATCCCATTTGTTACGTGCGAGGTGCACGTGAGCCTGACTTAGGCGACGTGGCGATGAACGTGATGACTTAGCAATATGCAGTACTCAAGCACGAAGGCTGAGTCTCGTCTCAACGCACAAAGGCGGAGTCTGTCTCTTGTCAATCTTGGGTGGTCAACTTCCGAACGCTGCTGAAAGACCACAAGACAATGGAGATTCAAGATGTTACAAGAAAACCAAGCTATCGACTACACCAGTCGATAGCTTCCTTATAAAGACCTTGTCGGGGTCCGCCTTCGTCAGCGAGACCGCCACTACTACTAATACTACTAATCGCCTGTGTAATCGTACAGTAAGATCATCAGTCATCGTACAGTAATGATCACAAATCGTCTGTCTCGCCTTGGTAAGTATTCGGGAGCGACTCGTCATCCCGCTTACCATCATCTTAGTCTGGATCGCAACATCACCCCCTTCACAAGGGTGAGCGCCCTCGCTCCACAACCCAATTCGGTACCGTAGTGAGTCCAACATCTGTCTTGTGCTCATCTCGTATCCTCAAGAGGGCATGCGCCCTTCCCAACCGTTTTGCCGAGTGTCGCGAGCGATCGACGTGCACGAAGATGTCATCCTCGAGCTTTTTGATTGCCGCCTCCAGCTCTTTGATGACCTCCTGAGACGCGCGGTAGTGCCTGACCTCGGCCACGAGGGATATATCTCCCAGCCGAGCCAAGGCTTCATCTACCTGTCACCGTCCCCGGAAGTCAGCACAAAGGTATTGTAGTTCTTCACGGGTGTACTCAGCTGCGGGCCCCATATCATGACATGGCTCGGCGTGTATATCCCCGCGGTATATTGGCGCATATCGCCCCATCGTTCCGAAAACCTCCAGGTTGTCGAGCATCCTTACCCGCACGTATCTGGCAGGGATGTGTCGACCCTCGTGTTCGATCACCATGGGCACCCAGTTCATCCTGTTGTTGAGGACGAACCCACTGGGGGTAGGCGATATGGTATGGACAGGGTGCCTCGGCGCATCCGCTCGGCGTGTGGCGACTGGTGAGGGATCGCGTGCCTCCCTGTATGGTGGTAACCCTCGTGCCTCGTATCCGACCTCCGCTGTCGGCCCATAAATGACAGCAACTGGCGGTGATCGTCCTTCAGCATCCAGGGCTTGTTCGGTAATGTCGTCTTCTTCTTCTTCTTTGTCGTTGGCTCAAGGGGGGATGCGCAACGGGGCGCAGTGACAGTAACTTTGTGGGTTGTCACATCGGGTACAAATGACGTGGGCGTCATGATACGATCCGTCGGAGGACTCGTCGCTGTCATATCGATCAACAGCGGTGGTGGACGTGAAGGCGGTGGAGGGCTGGAGGATACTTGCCTCATCAGCCTCTGTATCCTCATCCGTCTCTCCGTCGCCATCATCTTCATCACCTGATCCAACCACCATGAGGTCATCACCTCCTTCAACAACCCGTAGTCCTTCCTCATCTTCCTCCACTCTTCCACTTGCAGGTGTGGGGAATCGCCTGCAAGCCTCGGCCAAGTCTTGCTCTCGTTGTTCTCGTTGTTCTCATTGTTATTGGTCCTGTTCTGCGACGGCTCTGACATGTTCGATGGCAGAACAGAATGGGTCGTCCATGTTGTTGGTGGAGTTGTAGGTGGTGAGGGTGTTGACATTGGGGATGTCTTTAATGTTGATAATGGTGAGAGGGACATGAGCCATTGTATGAGGGAGTGATACTGTGGATCGTTCTGTCAAGGCTGCTTTTAAGTGCGTTTCTGCCTGTGGGTTATCGTGTTTGAACTTCCTTATTTCTTCCTCCGCATGGACGTCGTCCCACGGGACCCACTGATTGTCCGAGTCAGCATATCCTTTCCATTTGATTAGGTATTGAAGTTTGCGCCCCTGTCCATGTCTTCTCGAGTCTAGTACCTTTTCGACCTCGTATTCTTCCACACCTTCAATCAACTCAGGTGGTCGGCGCTGATAGTTTGTACCATGAGTTGTTGTTTCTTTGTAAGGTGTGAGAAGATCTGTGTGGAAGACATCATGGATGCTCCACTGTGTGGGAAGCTCGAGTCGATAGTTGACAGGGGACATCACCTGGACAATCCTAAAAGGCCCATGTCTTCTGGGCGCAAGCTTCATGGTTGGTTGATTGGTCCGTAAGTGGCGTCCCTCGAGCCACACCTTATCTCCTATCTGATATTTGGGCGCATCACGGTGTTTGATCCATGATTGTTGCGCCCGTCGCATTTGGTCTTGCGCTTGTTGTCTTATCTCTTTCAATTGTTTCAGTCTGGTCACGATGTGCAGAATTGGTGACATCATATCTGTCCAATTAGTGCGCGGGTGATATCCCATCAAAAGCTGAAACGGTGACTTGCACGTGGATTCGTTGGTCCAATTGTTGTGGGCAAATTTGGCCATAGCTAGATGGTCTGCCCAGTTGTTCTGTCTCTCATTGACCCAGAACCTGAGATATTGTTCTATCCATTGGTTGGTTCATTCAGATTGTCCATCAGTTCGTGGATGGTACGCTGTCGAGATATTTTGTTTGATCCCTAGAATGTGGCAGATTTCCCTTGTGAATTTTGATGCGAACCAGGGGTCTCGATCACTGATGATTTTTGATGGTAGGCCGAAGCGCGCAACTACATGTTTTGTGTATAGTATGGCGGTTTCTTCTCCCGATATCTCTTCGTTGCATGGTATGAATATTGAGGCTTTGGTACAATCGTGGTCTGTGACTGTAAGTATGGAGTCAAACCCTTGCGACGCGGGAAGTTTGGTAATAAAGTCCAGAGATACTACCTCGAATGGCATTGCTTCTGGCGTCAGGAATATTGGCTGTAACGCCGCTTTTGTTGTGTGTGTATTGACCTTGTGTCGCTGACACTCGGCACATCCTCGTACATAGTTTGCGACGTCTTGCCTCATGGTGGGCCACCAGTAGTGTCACTCCAATAGCTGGGTCGTGCGGGCTATTCCTGGGTGTCCATGAATTGGTGGGTCGTGATGCGCGGAGATGACTTCTCTAATATCCTCCATCGCTCCCGTTAGTACTAGTCTTTGTCCTTGATACCACCACAGGTTGTCTCGTTTGGTTAGTTTATGAGGATCTACCCACTTGCTTATCCTTCGGTCATCCTGTGTGGCTGTTGCTCGTACGAATAGTCCGTTTGGCAATACTGTGACCTCCTCGTTGTCTCGCTCTCCTTGGTTGTAGTCAGGTCGTCATGACAGGGCATCTGCTCACCCATTGGCTGTTCCCTTGACGTGGTGTATTTCGAAATCGTATTCAGCCAACTCTAGGACCTCTCTCGCTATTCTTCTGCTGATCTTCTGGGGGTCTCGCCAGTATCTGAGGTTCAGATGGTCGGAGAATATGCGTACTTTATGCAACGATCCTGCCAGTAAGTGCCTCCAGTGGCGCAACACCTTGACAATGGCCAGCAGTTCGAGGTTGTAGATGTCGTAGTTTCGTTCTGCTGCATTGAGAGTTGCCGAATAGTATCCTACCGGATGTCGCTTTCCATCCTTCGCCTTTTGTAGTAGCACCACTCCGACCGCAAATCCTGACGCGTCTACTTCTAGGTCAAATTGTTGCGTCTGATCTGGGTGCACGAGAATGGGTTCAGTGGTGACGCATTTTTTAAGCGTTGTGAAGGCCGTTTGGTGTCTTGTTTCCCATGTCCATGGTTCGTCTTTTCGTGTAAGTTCATTTAGTGGTTTCGCGATTGTAGCGAATCCCCTAATGAACTGCCTGTAAAAGTTGCAGAATCCTAAAAAAGAGTGTACGTCCTTCACCGATGTTGGCGAAGGCCAATCGCAAACGCCCGAAATTTTGATGGGGTCCATACGAGTCACCCCCTCTTCAAGGATTACCCCCAGGTAATCAATACTTGTAACGTCCCGGGTCATAGTAGGTATCTGACCTAACCGATAACCGAGGGGGCGTGATCAAGGGGACACTTACTGTACTATACAACAACTGATGACTGACCAATTACTGTACGATGACTGATGGCTGACTGACGGATTACGATATGCTGACTGATGGCCTGTGTTGTGCTGACTGAATACCTGTGGACGATTACCAGCAGATTAGTAGTAGTGGCGGTCTCGCTGACGAAGGCGGATCGCGCGAATAGGTTATAAGGGAGCTATCGACTGTTGTAGTCGATAGCTTGGATTTCTTGTACCATTCTCGACTTGCTATCAAAGGTTTCTGTTCCCTCTCATCCTTCGGGGTCGCGACCAGCCTACAAGCTAAAGAAGCAAGACTCCGCCTTCGAGCGTTGAGACGACACTCTGCCTTCGCGCTAGAGTTAGGCATTTGCTAAGTCACCGCGTTCATCCTTTAGTCGCCTAAGTCAGGCTCACGTGCTGCTCGCACGTAACATTAAATCCAAGCTCCCTTAACTCGAACGCCGTGGCAACTCTCAATACCAAAGACGGCTGGGACTTCGTGCCCTATCGCATCGACTCAAGAGAACGGGACGCACCCACTCGTTACCTTATAGGACGAGTAAGGTGGCGACACGTACCAGACACCAGAAGGTCCGAAGAAAACAACACAGGATACTACGCAGAAGCAGCTACCACACAGCGATTCCATCCCGTAGTATTCAACAGGGAATGCTGTTGCTGGGTCGAGCTCAGGTGGAGCAACACAAATAACTATTTCGAGGCAACACGACCAGCAGCCGACGACTTACACATCAACGTGCCACTAGTCACGCACGACCAATCGACCAACAAGGGCCCATAGACGGCCAAGGAGACACCCTTGATTCGGAACCACCAAGGACCGAATTCCAACTACGAGACGCAACACCGGCGTATCAAGCCATACCAGCGAACGATCGCCAACCCCACACAGTGAAGTAATAGAACCCGAGGAAATCACAGTGCAGTCACCAGAGGTAGACGCACTAGCCGCACAAACAGCTGAGTTACATATCCCGAACCAATTAGAGGGATACCATACAGCTACATGACTACTCAAACAGAAGTATCGCCACCCCGACTTGTCATAACGAACAGACAGGCCACGTTCAACAACTACAACCAGAAGACATGGAGGCTGCTAACCGAGCCATGGGACCAGATGTTCCCGACGCACCAAGCATCCCTGAAGGAACAGAAATGTTCTACGAGTTTCGGCTCAACCGCAACAGGGTACCATCACCCGAGAACAGGCCATTCCCGCCTTTGCGACCACGAGATAATGGAACACCAGGAGGAGGAGGACCGCCAGGAGGAAGACGCCAGGCCGGAGGACGAGGACCACCAGGAGGAGGAATGCCAGGGGAGGAGGAGGACCACCAGGAGGAGGACCACCTCTAGGAGGAACCTGCAGTAGCCCACAACGCACACCAAGGGGGCAATGACAAGTTCATTGGTAACCCACCACCAACATTCACAGGAAGCAGGTCACAAGCCGAAGCATTCATCCTCCAGTGGGAGGTCTATGCGGGAGTCAACGCGAATCATTCAGCCATGCTGAATAAATATCAAAAAGCTATGTTGTTTCTCACATACATTCAGGGAAACGCGGTTAACCAATGGGTCATGTCGGCAAGTCGATGGCTCGTCAACGAAGTCGCCACGGGCACCAACCAATTCGACAACAGGCTGTGGGAAAATCTACTCCACGCCTTCCAAAGACAGTTCGGCGACGTTCTCAGCAAAGAACGAGCACAAGCCCAGCTCGACGCAGGCATTCACATGAAGGATGGAAAAATCGACGACTACATCGCGCAGTTCGAACAACTCGTTCGACATGCGGGATATAACATCAACGCGGAACAAACACTCAAGTACTTCACCAAAGGACTACCGCGCGCGCTATACGAGACCATGTATCAACACGACGATCCCCGGAATTATGAAGAATGGAGAGAATCCGCCCTGAAGAGGCAACAAAAGTGGATTCACATGCAAACGGTCCGGGGGAATCTAGACGCCTTCAAACCAGGGCGTGCAACAGGAGGAGCACTAGCTAAGTTGCTAGCACCACTTCAGAACGACGACCGAATGGACACATCCGCAGATCGCGTACGAGGACGATTGGCAGGGCCGAAGACATTATAGCGAACCATCCCAGGAACGCTAGGCCCCCACAACCACCATTTCCACCCCGAGGGGGGTTCATACAAAGGCAATTCAAACGAGACCACAGCCAGACGCAGTGTTACAACTGCCAGAAAATGGGTCACATCAGCCGCGACTGTAGGCAACCGAGAAGACGCCGAGATGCAGACACCGCAGGCGAAACAGC
>WITN01000949.1:0-31694 GCA_015025155.1 Lactarius quietus | reverse complement strand
CTTGGAATCCCGCCGCTTGAGGCAACAGGACCGAAAGAAACAGAAGAGAAGACCTGGGACGAGACTGACTGCCGCTGACAGAGGAGTCGCGTGATCAACGAACAAGTATTAGTACCCAGCTTTAGCCGAAAGTCAAAGAAACGCCCGGGCTAAACGGAGCGAAGGTTCGATGCCACCCCCGCAATGCACACACACATCCCATGACGCAAAGGCGATAACCGAGAAAGGTTATGACGCAAAACTTTTGGCCCCCCTTTCCTCAGGCGCACAAGTCGTGCCTCGATCTAGTCGCGCTCACGAGACCCGGAAGCGGCAATTCGTTGACGTTCGATACCTCATCGTCCCCACCCCCAGATCGCTGACAGTCCTGGGAAAGGCGAGGCGAAAGGTCCATATTATTGATGCATGATCCGCCGCAAGTGGTTGCATGCATTTCTAAGAGGAGGGGTCTGGTGTCCGGGTACAGTATGAGTGAGCAGTACACAAGGTGCAGACGGACGGCCACATCGATGAAAACTATTCCGGGCGGAACTTGACCTGCGGCGCGTGTGAGTACAGATAGTTAAAGCAAGTATGTGTTTCGCTCATGCGTTGGGAGCACCCAACGTGACTGCTGCTCCTGGTCGACGGATCGTAGCTGCAGGCTTCTTTGACCGATTCGGACACAAGCCCGCAAGCCTGGGCTAACCTTAGATGTCAGGAAAACGTATGGTGGTTGAACAAAGGGAAGCGCGTGTACATGCGCGTTCGAGTGTGCGCGCGTTGCATGGCCGTAAGTCAGCCGTAAGTGGACATCATGTTGGAGGCCGCGCAGCGCAGAGGCGCCTCAGCTCAGTTTCTCGGACCCTCGTGGTGTTTGGGGTATTGTGCTTCCGCCTGAAGGACAGATCGGGAAAACGAATGGTACGGGATATTGGCGTGAGGAGCGAGGGTGGTGCATGGTAGTTTTGAGGGAGGTAGATTGAGGTTGTGGGGTGGAGTGTTTGCGGAAGTGAAAGTGAAAAAGTGACAGAAAGTTTGTTGGAGCGGCGTTCCTGTGTCTCACATGTGGTGGTGCGGTTCAAAGCTGAACAGGAAACAGAACAAGATCCGAAGAACGGAGATTGGGACGCTGACGACGAATAAGTTACAAGAATGGAGGTGAAATGTGAATCAGGAGGGGCTAGTCGGCGATAACGTCGAGGTACACTGTACCCGGCAAAGCGACTCGCAGGTCAGCGTGACACCATCCCCATGATCACCGTTTACGAACACCACGCCTCGCCACTCGCAAATTCCGTAAAGGACATACGTAATGCTCGCCCCGGTGCGTGGTCACGGTCATCCGCACCATCAATCAACTCTTTGCGCCGGGGCCGTCAGAATGACGATGAACCTGGCGATCACTATCTGATCTTCGCGTTCACACGGGCCACTCGGAAATTCAACAAACAGACGCGAGTTATGACGTTTTTGTCACACATCCCCCGCTCAATCACTCTGCGTGGAATTTGCTTCGACGGATACAGTTGGAGTCCTGCAGATCATCACACTGCAGGATTGCCCCATGACCGATGGCCATCTCACGGTAGCATCGCTCCCCTCACAGCTTGTGGTTAATAACGGGGATCGAACACTTTCTGGCATCTTGATATACCCATGCTTCGTTCGTATCTTCTTTCTGGGAGTCTCTGAGAATCTTTGCAACTGCCTGGGAGCGCTGTTGGTCACCACTATCTGTGCGCCAAAGAAGCTCCTCCACGATGCAGATTTGGGGGGTAAATTGAGGAGGGCGTATTTCGTCAATCAATCGAACGGAGCGGACGCATCACAAATACATCTGAGGGAAGTATTCCGGGGTGTGCGGGCGTACTGTACTGATGAACGGCGGGCGACTACCGACTAGTAACCCCGATCTCAAATACTCCCAGGAAACCGAGGAATCATGTGTGCGGGTGATGATGACGACGATGACCTCACCCGTCGCTGCCGCCGCTCTTTGGGCTTGGACAACGGACCGACATCGCTAGAACCATGGGAGAAGTGCGTCGATCCAACCAAGGCCGGACCCGATTCTTCTAACTTCCAACCGCCACTCTACCAACTCATTATGAGAAGGATACTGTTCGATGTTCTCGTGTCATTAGGAGCCGTCAGCCATGAGCTCAGTATCACTACCCCGACGCTGATCACCCCCTTCTCGGTCTTCTCCATCGACGTCCGTCATGGTCACGTCCACGCCCTGGCTTGCGTCCATACGCTCGTTGCCGCCCTCATCTCCGCCGATATTGCCCACTCGACGACCAACGCTCCACGCACGTTCAAGGACGACCAGCAACACGCAGTTCCTCTACGGCGTCCAGCCCGCTCTTACCCTCCCGCGTCGACAGCGTCAGCGCAAGCTCGCCAAGAGCTGCTTCCAGCGCCGAGCTCAGCATCTCTCCTGCGCCTCCTGGCGGGACAACGACGGGCACATTTCGGCGCAGGGAGAGAAGCACGGCATCACTGAGGAAGTGTAGCGCGTCTTTGCGCGCGATACGGTGGATACGCTGCGCCGACGGGCTTCGCGTTGTCGCTCCGCTACGAGCGACGTCAGCGCTCGGACAGCTTCTAGAGCAACACGGTGTATTGCGATATGTGCGGGTCAGACAGAGTTTCGAGCGCGGCACCGACGAGGCCCAGCAGGTCTGCCGCGTCTGCGGGTTCTCCTCCCTGCTGGAGGACGACGAGAGAACACGCTCCGTCTTGGCTAACGTGCAAGGCACGATCGCACGGATCGCTGGCACGAGGAGCGAGGTTGCGACGCGCCCGAGCACTAGGTCCAGCGCAGAGATCGTGTCGTTCGGGTGGCGTTGAGTCGGGTCGTCATCACCTGTTGGGTCGGTGTGCCACCGAAGGCACGCAGCGCTCGAAGGGTCGATATCCGCACCATCCAGAGTGCTTATCGCGGTACGAAGGACGTGCGGTAAGGTGCGTTCGATCCCACTGAGCGTCTCGTGAGGCGTTGGGTCCTGGTGCATATCTGGTGCTGGAGAAGTCGCACGCGCAAGCAGGCCATGTAGGACTTCGACGCATCGGATCGTGACTGCTACGACTAGGCCATGTCCGGAGGTGAGTTCGCCTTTGCCGTTGAAACTGCATCTAGAGCATGGAGCGAGGAGAAGAGACCGTTGTTTATCGGACTTGGTAGCCCTGCCAAGGTGCGCATATAGTCAGCTACTCCACCGGCACAACACGCAGGGGAACGCACGACTCGCGCAGGGCTCGGGTGTTTTTCTCTTGGACCTTGGGGTCGACCCTGGCTTTGGGGGCATACCCCTAGCAAGAGGGCTTTCTTGGGATCCGACGTCCGGCACGACTTCTTCGGTGGCTTGCTTTTCTTCTTCGATGCGGATGTTGTAGGTTCTGGAACTTGGCACTGCTGTGCAGATATGGAGGCGGCGGACTTCAGCGCGAGAAGCTCTGAAGAGCGGGATTGGTATGTAGGCCAACGAGTGTGTAAATTTTTACCTATGTGTTCGGACGATGCAGCGGCGCGCGTTGTCTCGAGCTCCGCTTCGAGCGCGAGGACGCGGTCACGCCATGCATCGTACTCCTCGGATCCTGAGCTTGGGGCAGAATGACGAAAGTGGTGCTTCAGTTCGAGCGTGTATGCTGTTAAAAATATTTAGACTTGGGGCAAACCGGATGCATGCGCAAAAGACACAGACATTGGATGGACTGCTCGGAAGGCTTGAATTTGAGAGCTGTCAGTCCCTGCCAGTATGCGTCGGGTCACTGACAATGTATTGTTCGATGGGGGTGTCACGTACGATAGCAATGCGTAGACGCTGAGATGGCAGAACTGTCCTTGCCGACATCACGTCAAAGGGAATGAATTGGTGCGACCGCGGCGGAATGCGGACGTGATCTGTCATTCGCGTACATCTTTGACGCGTCGACTACTGCACCGTGATAACAGTATCTGCGCATCGTAACAGAATTGTGTCTAGACAAACAGTGAATGGAGAGAGACAACAGCAAAATCGCGTGCGATGAGTAACAACATTCAAAACGGAGCATACTCTAGTACATCAATAGCGAGCTATATTCTACGCTTAAGCTTAAGCAACTAAATGGAAAAAAAATGTGAACGCAATATAGAACGATCTGTGTTTTGCAAAACACGCCATCATGTACGATAAAGTTAGTCATCGCCTCGCCGCGCCCTGCCTCTCCTTACCCTTCCTCCCAAGTGGTACCGGCGAATCCTGCGGGTACGGATACTGGCGCACGACGCCGCCCCTGCCCGTCAACGGCGATTCCTGCATGCGCTTCGACGGGAAGGGAGGGCGCGGTGCGGATCGATCGACCGGTGTGTCCTCATGCAGCAACGACGTACGGTACGGACTCGTCAGTGATACTCCGGCTGGGCGATTACCATCGCGGTGCGGCGACGGCGGCGCATGTGCCGCCGCCGTCGATTGCGAAGCGCGGATCTGCCACTTTGGCGTTGCGAATACGGAGCCGACGCTGGCGCCGACGCGCATACCACGCGAGGGCGTGGACGTCGGGTCGAAGGGCGAGACGACGTCGTCCGAGTCGTGATGGGGATGTGGGTGGAATATGCGCTCGTCTGCGCTGGGCGTCATGTACACGCGCACGCGTTCGGAGTTGGTACTGCTATTACGGGGCGTGTGTGGGCCGTTGCGCGAGCCGAATGACGAGTGCGAGGACGCGTCGACTGCTCGTGTGCGGTTCGTCTTAGGTGTCGAAGGATTCGGGCCGTGTAGTGGGATGCGCCAGTCGCTGCCTGCTATTGGGGAGTCTTGCAGCGCTTCGAAGAAGAGTGGATCTCGCCGTCGCCGTAGAGGAATTTCTTCCTCGACTGGTGCGAAGGTCGGCTCGGAGACGGGTACGTTGCCCATCAGAGTGACGCAGTTGTGGCAGTACCATGGATCTTCCTCGCGCCCTAGCTCTGCAATGTCCCCGATCCCAAGACACTCCAGGTGATACCACGTCCGACAATCGTCGCACTGCACAAGTTCCCGTCCGTCGTCCCTTCCTCGACAAATACAGAGAATCTCTTCATCGTCACCGTCAGCAGAGGATTGCACACGTAGCCTTCGCCGAGCGGCGAGTGCCCGCACGGATTGCTTTGAGAGTAGGGCAGCACGGGCGTCTGCTGGGTCGCTTGGTAATAAAATCCTTGTGCCGTCCCGGCTGGGTGAAGGTAACGTCCTGCTATGCTCGTGCTGCACAGATGGAGGTGGATCTGCATGGTTCAAGTGAATAGGTGGCACGTCTTCGTCTTGCGCTGCTTCCGAGCTTTTTGCGTCACTGTCCTCGTCCAGGAACTTCCCAATCCACTGCATTCGGTCGGCCTCCTCCGCAGCCTCGAGCTCACGCCTCTCATGAGTCCGTACGTTCCAGGGAAACTCTTCGTCTGGCCAGTCGAGTGGCACGACTTCGCGCACGCTTGGACGCCTTGTCTCCTCTTTCACCGTACGCGTTTTTCCGCCTCGAGATCCCGGTCCCACCCGCCGCCGTTTCTTCGCACCGCGCTTCTTCCCTGCTGCAGAGGATTGCAGCTCCTCGAGCAGTTCTGACACTTCTTCCGCCCCAACGTCGAGCAACACACGACCCCTTCCTTCGACCTCAACTGGATGCAGCGATGTTTTGACACGTGTGGGCACGCGGCGGAACGCCTCGAGGCGGCGTCGTTTCCTCGCCTCACGCTCATTGATTGGGCCGTCGGGCGCTGCATCCTCCTGTGGAGCGGTGGATGATGATCCACGAGGTCCCGGCGTGAACGTATTGGCCCATTCAAGTGCACGCGACGGTACTGGCGGCGCCGTAGCTCGTTCGGGCGCAGTGCTCCCATATCCTCCGTAGCCGCCAGCCATGAGCAGTTCCTCGAAGCTCTCTTCGCTCGTCTCTTGAAAGCCCCATAGCTCAATGCGTCGACCTTTGATTGGTGTCTCTGCGATGCCCAGTCCTGGCATATCCGTCGAAGCGTCTGTACGCGAGACGCGCCGCATGTAATCGGGTCGCCGTGACTCCATGAAACGCTGTTGCGCAACACGGGCGGAAGCCTCTTCTGCCCTAATACGTGCGATCCCACTGCCTGATGGCCGAGCTGGTGAGGGCGACGAGGGACGAAGTGGTGGTGGTGAGGTGGAGGAGGCTTTTTGCATAAAGGGAGACGAGAGGGCCGACGGCCCTGGGGAATCAGGGGATAAGGACGTGACAAGTGCACCGCTACCCCCCGGAGACTCCATTTTCAACGGCTCTCTGAGCCGATGTCAGCGATGAGAAGGAATAGAGAAAGGCATTGCGCACGGATGAGGATGTGGTGGGGGCGGCGTCCGTGGCGAGGTTTTACGCCTACTGCGTGTGAGTTAAGTATGAAAGGATATAACATAATAGGAGCTCACTGTTTTGTTGGCGTCGTGTCTCCCTCGTGTAGCGCCCATTTGCGTGCCGCCAGTGGGCTCGAGTCAGGCGTGAGCATCTGGCGTTGGGCTAGAGCAATGGAGCCGTCTCCTAACGGACGATGTGGTGAAGCCGCGCTGACAAAGTATATCCTCTGAGTATGTTTCCGGCATCGACCACAGAACCCTGCATACCTATTACAACTGGGCGACTCGGCGCTTCCGTTCAAGTAAGGGCTA
Organism: Lactarius quietus; assembly: GCA_015025155.1. Classification (NCBI taxonomy): domain Eukaryota; kingdom Fungi; phylum Basidiomycota; class Agaricomycetes; order Russulales; family Russulaceae; genus Lactarius; species Lactarius quietus. The sequence goes on along the minus strand of WITN01000949.1, from coordinate 25,062 downwards.
GCATTGCTGGGGCTGTCGTATCAAGGTCAGCATCGGCTTTGAAACGGGAATCAATCCGAAGAGGGCTAGTGGATCCAAGCGCAAGGCCGACAACCGATCTTGGTGAGAGAAACGATCCCCTCACGAACGGAGTCTGCTACCTAACTCCTCTGTCTGAAAGCCACCGTCGATGAAACATGACTCACCTTTGAGGGGTTGGCAGATGAGTAGTCAAGTGTCCAAGCGGAGACATCAGCGGTAAATCGCTGCTCATAAGTATGACGGAGTCAATGTCACCATTCCCCAATCAGCAGGACAATGGCGCACCTGGGACCTAGAGCAGGTGTAGCCTGCTGGAGTTCTGGAATGTGCGATACCGGGGCAGGTATTTCCACGAAAGACGTCCCATCCACCTTTTGTGTGGCCGGTCCAGAGAGCGCCAGATTCCGGACGAGCTTAACGTTGGTCGAAGTTTGGGGCGGATACATGCCAAGGGGGTTCCTTAGATCGGAGGCGCAAGGTCTATCAGTGGGTGATTCAAAGGCTCTCTCGCGTCAGACACTTGCTTTCTCGAAAGACAGGCCAGAGGAATGGGGAGGATGAACAGGCGATGAGAGTTGAAATTCTCGTTAGGATTTACCGCACGAGCGAAACGGCGAACTAAGGGATACCTTACGTCAGCACTGCTCCTTATCACGGCAACACACGGCCCGACGCTAGACGGCGCCCGCGGCGTTTCGTGTTTTCTTCTGTGACTAATAGCTAGAAAGTTTTCACATATAACTAGAAACTTACACCATGGTGGGGGAAAAGTTTGGGGAAAGGGTCGCAGAGATTATTTAGAGCTGAAATTTAACGACATGATAATCCTCGAATGGACATAAAATATTCTATTAAATAATTTTATGCTTCGAATTGGTCGCCATGTTTCGTTGGCTCGGTTCCGGCTGTTGCATGCTGTCCGAGTGAGTGGTGTCCGATCCAGAGCCACGTCGCGGCTAATGTCTGTCCGAGCGCTTGAGTTCTATTGCGGCATTGGTCGGTGGTTTTATTTCACTTCTCTCAGCGTCTCACGCTATTGCAATCGACAAGGGGGGTTGCACACTGCACTTACACGGAGCGCCGTCAGCGACAACGCCACAGTTGTTCGTGCTTTTGATTGGGACCAAATCGCTTGCGCTGTCTATGCAGCTAACCATGGTCTTGGCATCGTATGCAGGGTAGCATTCGTTTGAAATTTCCTGCCTTCTGGACTGCTGTTGCTCAAAATCTTACAGGTCGACATCAGCTCACTCACAGCAGACGCGCTCGAGCCACTCAATGCAGACCTCTGGCTTTTGTCTCCTGCCTGCCAGCCCTACACGGTACTCAACCCAAATGCTCAGGGAGACGCCGACCCTCGCGCACAATCCTTCCTGCATCTGATGGAGGAGGTGCTACCTGCTCTTGCAGAACGCGGGACGGCACCCACGCGTCTGCTCGTTGAAAACGTCGCAGGTTTTGAGGTCTGGGGTTGTGCTCTGTCTTCTGCTCTCCCCTCAATGACCCGTGAGAAATAGGCATCTACAACGCGAACTCGCGTGCTGGACGTGCTCACAAAGCTGGGCTTCGCTACACGCGAGCTTCTCTTAACACCGTTGCAATTCGGTGTTCCCAACTCGCGATTACGGTATTATCTCTTAGCCTCACGTGCCGAGGGTGCTTTCGAGTCTTCTGTTTATCCACCGGAACGGATCTTACGCCACATCCCCGGTTACGCTGCTAACCAGGAAGACACTAGGGCGTCGGGCTCTCCCGACACTTTCAGAAACTGGGTGCGGCCTTTGCGGGACTACCTAGACAGAGAGAAAGCCGCGACGGCACACAATGTGCCTGATCGTGTGTTGACAAAGTGGGGGCGGCTGTTTGACATCGTGTTGCCATCTGCGACACGAACATGTTGCTTCACTCGAGGTCATTTCTTGGTCACCGTGTCGTCGTTTCTCAATCTTGACGGGGACCAACAGGTTATACGCAATTAGTTGAGCGTGCGGGTTCAATTCTCCAAGAAAATGAAGAACTTGATGTTAGTACAACTAAATTAACTGCGCGCTTACACTGACATACGCGAGCAGACTACTGAGACATTCGATAAATTCCTGTTGGCCCAAGCTCACGGCGACGAACGAGCCGTGGAGATTTTGCATCCGCTTCGACTACGGTATTTCTCACCTGGGGAGTTGCTGCGCCTGTTCTGCTTTGAGGATGTGGGAAGCGATAGCAGTTTCCAGTGGCCAGATGGTCTTTCGATGAAAACAAAGTACAGATTAATAGGAAATAGTGTCAATGTCCTCGTGGTGACTGCGCTCATCGAATATTTATGTCAAAGCGGTTACGTATGTGTGTGGGAGAGTTACGGAATATGCCGGCCGAGGGAAAGATGACGAGTGAGCGTCGTTTCGACTCTCTTCCTCATACCACCACCATCGACCCCTTTTTACTGGTGTTGGCTGTTGTCTCTCGCCCACAATTTCGTCAATTCCCAGCGTCACTCCCAAATCAATCTTCTGTGCGAGCAGAGGATTCATGCTTCGACCCTTTTCGGATTCAAGACAGGTGCTTCGTGTTATCCACCCGAACATAACATATAGTGTATGTCCTCCGTCTAGTTCGCGTCTCTTGACCATCTATGCTTTCTCTGTGAAGCTGTCGGCGAAGCTTCAGCTGGCTACTCGAGGAGGGCAATTTCGTTGTAACCCTCGGCTATGGTTGCCCCCATACCAGTTCTTATGATTTGAATAGCATAGCTTCCATGTGCTGACACATTTCTTCTTTTCTCTTAGCGCTAAAGCTTGCCCAGCATGGCCGGCTTTGTGAATATTCGTCGCGACGTCGATGACAAGTTTTATCGTTACCGGTACGTATAATTACACCCAATTCGTCTCGCCAAGCTCATTCCACGGCAGCATGCCCGTCCTTCTCACTAAAATTGAAGGAAAAGGCAACGGTATAAAGACCGTGGTCCCTAATATGTCTGATGTCGCGCGTGCCCTTTCGCGCCCTCCCACCTACCCTACCAAGTTTTTCGGTTCTGAACTCGGCGCACAGACCACTGTGGACGAGAAGAACGATCGTTATATCGTGAATGGTGCACATGATGCGACACGCCTTCGCGAGTTACTTGACGGATTTATTGAGAAGTTCGTCCTGTGCGGCTCGTGCAAGAACCCCGAAACCGATCTTATCATCACCAAAAACGAGATGATCGTACGCGATTGCAAGGCCTGTGGCGAGCGCACCAGCGTCGATATGCGTCACCGCCTCTCCACCTACATTATCAAAAATCCACCGAAGAAGAAAGGCAAGAAAAACAAGGGTGGCCACGCGGAAGCCCCTAGCCCGAACAACGAGGTCAACGGGGCCGTCTCTCCTGGGGAGAATGGCGAGGCTGAAGCAGAAGCCGGCAGTGAGGACGACGAAATGACAAGGCGGATCAAAGCCGAGGCTGCGGATCTGAAAGCCAAGTCGCAACTCGTGGACGAAGGCTGGTCTGCGGATACATCCCCTGAGGCCGTCAAGGCTCGTATCGGCGCAGTTGCTGCCGGTTTGGGCAGCCTCGGACTCGGAGGAGAAGACGAGAGCGATGAAGACGCGGATAGTCCTTATTCCCAACTTGGTAATTGGGTTGCTGAAAACGAGGGTGCAACTGCGGTAGACGTGTTCAAAAAGGTTCAGGATCTGGGCCTCGAGAAGAAGCACAGGGCCGTGCAAGTTCTTGCGCAATCGCTTTTCACTGGGGATATCATCGCCGAGATCCCTACATACATCGCCATCTTTCGGAAGGTACACCTCTACTTGCTTCATTTGTTCTTCGTTGGGCTGAAACCAGTGTTTGCAGATGGTAACCTCGGAGAAACATCAGAAGTCTTTACTCGGGGGCATCGAGCGTCTAGCGGGTCTCGAACACCCTGAACTCATTCCGTCGATCCCAAAGATTTTGATGGAGTTTTATCAAGCGGATGTGCTTGAGGAAGAGGTTGTGACGTCTTGGGGTACGCACGTCAGCAAAAAGTTCGTTGACAAGGAAACAAGCAAGAAAGTGCGCAAGGCTAGTGAGCCGTTCTTGAAGGTGAGTGGTTTTTCATGTTCCTGGTACTGGATTGCGGTTGCTCATTACCCTGTAGTGGCTCGCTGAGGCTGAGGATGATGAGGAGGAGGACGATTAGACTAGGTTGTTGAACAGTTGGATAGATATTGTCGTTACCGTCCAAAATGCTTGTCCAGTCTCAGTTGTTCATACATGGTAAAATGCTTTTTATGCGTTACAAGTTCATCTAGTTGCTTTCTGGTGGATTTTGCCAAAGGAAAGCCGCGGGAGTGAGGCAGCAGTGCGCTCACGATTGGTCATGACCGGATGACCGGTCATGCTCTGACCGAGACTTCCATCAATGCATCATTCCGTGTGATTTCTCTCGTACCGTCGTCGTCGTCTGAACACTCCACAAAACCTCTCCAGAACAGCCATGGTAGCAGAAAGAGAGCGTGTATTCATCATCGGTGTCGGTTGCACTGCCTTTACAAAGGTATGCTGCATCTTCACTGTGAACCGGTCTACGCATTCCCTATTGACACCGTTTCTCGTCCCTAGCCCAGGGGTGAGCGACAGACCAACGAAGTACGATGCACTCGCGCACAATCTACATTTTGGAATTCTGAGCACAGGTACATAGATGGGTTTGGAGGCCGCGACAAAGGCGCTCCTCGACGCAGGCAAGTGTTCTATCGTCCACCCGTCCCACCCAGTTTCCCTCACATATGATCCAGGAATCACGTACGATTCCGTCGAGGCCGCATTCGTCGGCTACGTCTACGGCGAATCCACGACGGGCGAAGCGGCGCTCTACCAGCTCGGCCTTACAGGCATCCCGATCACGAACGTGAACAACAACTGCTCGACGGGGAGCACCGCGCTCGTGCACGCTGCGACGCTCGTTCGCGCAGGCGATGTGCGCTGTGCGCTCGCTCTTGGATTCGAGCGCATGGCGCCAGGCGCACTTGGCACCAAGCCCGCGTTCCCAGACCGCCCCAGCCCGATACGCCCGCTTCTCGTAGCCGCGGAGCACGCCTCGCCCGACTCGAAGCGCGGACCGCCGATGCCGCGCGTCTTTGGAGCCGCGGCCACGGAGTATTTCAGGAAGTATGGCGGCGGGGTGGAGCATCTGGCGAAGATAGGTGGGTTTTTGAGTTTTGTTTTTGTTTTTGGGCGCGTGTGTGAAGTGATACGTGGGTTTTAGCGTCGAAGAACCATAAGCACTCGGTCAACAACCCGTATTCGCAGTTCAGGGCGGGCTACGACGAGGCGGCGGTCCTTGCCTCCCCGCAGATCTCGAATGAGCTCACCAAGTACATGTGCAGCCCGACCTCCGTTGCGTATAATTTAATCCCTGTGCCTCATGTTATGCTGACTGTTCTTGCACAGGACGGAGCTGCGTGCTGTATTCTCGCAAACGAGGCATTTGTGCACGATAACAAGCTCGAGAATCAGGCAATCGAGCTCATTGCAACGGGGATCGCGACAGACTACCCCGACGCGTTTGCAGGACGCAGCGCGATCGAAACCGTTGGTTACAGCATGACCCAACGTCTCGCGGACAAGATTTTCACTCAGGCAGGCGCGAGCCGGGATGACGTCGGAGTTGTCGAGCTGCACGATTGTTTTGCTGCTAACGAGGCAGGTCACATTGGTTTGGATCGCACGTAGATATAGTGCTAATTCTCATTGCTTATGCTACAGCTTGTAACTTACCCGGCACTTGGACTGTGCGCCTTCGACGATGCGCATCGCTTCGTCGAGCGTGGGGATAATACCGTACGTAGCTTCCTTCTCCCCATCTGTTGGTTGACGAAACTTTGATCAATAGTACGGAGGGAAGTATGTGATTAACCCGAGCGGTGGACTCGAGGCTAAAGGCCATCCTCTTGGTGCTACGGGCTTGGCAATGCACTTCTCGATCACAAGTACGCACCATCGCCCACCTCCCCCATACCGTCCACTGACATCTCACTTTGTCAGTGCAACTGCGGAATTGTAAGGTTTTTAGTTGTGGCTTGTCTGAGATCCGTGCTGAAGTACAGCAGGGTCCGGGCCTATGCAAGCTCCAGGACTCTTTGACATTCCCGACGCACGGGGGAAATACGGCCTTGTTCATAACATCGGGCTTGGTGGCGCGGTCGTCATAAGCCTCCTTCGTCGCCCAGAATTTTACCGCGCTGACGGCCCAGACGGACGTAACAGGTAATCTCGTCCGTGTTCTGACAGACGTCGTCTGATGCCTTTTCAGATTGGGATATAATCACGCCCATGAGCTACGGCCGATCACGCGTGCAGACGTGGACAAGGTCAAGTCCAGGTCGTACTCAGAAGGGCTATTGCGCCTGGCAAAGTTGTGAGGGCGGTCCCATTGATTTTCTGAAACGTGTTAATGCTGCGTGTGCTTAATGCACCGTATCGTACGATGTATGAGCTTCTGTGCGTACTAGTCTGCCTTGCTGTGTAGGTATGCGATCGATGTAACAGTGCGCACATCTTCTGGCCTGATGTTGAGGGGCTTGTCTGCGCTATTTCAACACTCCAGCACTTGATCTACACTCGATTGTTTTCTGACCTCGTTTCGGAATTGGCTGGCTAACTCATCGTGGTGCTCTTTGCTTAAGTAGACTGTTTTGACTGGGTCAAAGTGGGTGAGGGCCACCCTTCGCACATCTGGGCAGGAGGGCCAGGGGTAACATGAGAGTCATCCGAGGGCAAGGCGATGCCGAAAAGGTGGGAAGATTCATGAACTGAACCAGCAGACCAGAAACACAGGGCAGAAGCCCCGGAGCTACGCCCACGACTTCGCTCTCACCGGTCCGCCCGATGATGGCAACAACCATCCGTTCTGGTGTGCAACGTGCAGCCGTAGACTGAGTCTACGTAAGACGACAGGGGTAGAAAAACCCGGATAAACATATTCACGAGTTGTACCACCTCCACAGCCATTCAGGTGGCGGTTAACCACGCGTTTATAAGTACATATGTAGCCCGGTTCCGCACCAACAACCCACCTGAAAACACTCGTTGCCCGTGCGGAGCCGCCTTACGCTCCCCCCACACATCACGCTGTAAGGCGAGCTACCTGGCTGAGCTCGAAACCGTCATTTTCTTATCTCGATCTTCCTCATGTTACCTCGTTGCCCGAGTCCGTCTTGTTTTGCCTACCCTGTCATATGCTTTTATTCTCTTTACGAGCACTCGTTTCGCCTTTCCTTTTAGGTTAGGTACTGTCTTTTGTATTTAAACCGGTATGTTTCTAAGAAATAAACCATCAATGGTTTCCCCCCCAAGTTAGTATTCGCGTTTTGTATTCCCTTCGTCCCGAGAGTCAGGCCGCCGAGGCACTTGAAGGACCAGTCCTGTCACCCACTGTAACCTCTTACCTCCCCCCCTTCTGGAGTTGGATCACGCTCTGCCACACGACTCTCACACACGCACTTTCGAGCGCGTACAATGCACCAGTGCTACCGCTTCAGCTGGGAGCAGATAGCATTGGGCATCAATTATTACAGTCGGACGGTCCCATTTCGCAAGATTTTTGGCCCGCCGAAGGAAAACGCGAGCAGGATTCTGAAGTTTATACAGGAGAGCCGAGACCCGAGATAAGACGGGAGGATTATTTCCACCTAAAACACACCCACACCTGGCCCTCTCACATTGGGGGACCCACCTTCGTACAACTCCACTTACTGTAGCCACTGGCTTGCATCCTGGGATATAAATTGGTTCAAAAAAAACATTAGACTGAACAAATGGCTTGCCATGGTATATCTTACCTTTGTTTGTTGGCCCCACATGCCCAACGCGCTCACATTCACAAATGGGAAGAATATCACAGCCTCATTCAAATTACGGCCCTAGTGTGGCGGTGTTATGGAAGCGTCCCCTGGATTTCAGCATGAGACGCTGTACTCGGAGGGAAACACGTCTACGCCCAGTGCGTTGGTAGATCCTTCGCGAGGCCCTCAACGCTTGGTTTATTACCCGCGCCATCCATGGGCACTCAAAGGTTTGTCCAAGGCCTTCGTTTGCTAATTTGACCGAATCCTCGCGGCTAATCTTCAATCAGCCATTATCTAGTCTTTCCGCCAAGTTTTGGTGAACCGCTCATATCGATCGGCCTCACCAGGTGTGTCCAACGCCTACCAATTACTAGGAACCCACTACTAATTTTCAACTAGCGATCGTCCGTTCTCCCTACCGAGTGATCCATCTTCTGGTGCCGCGTTTCATATCCGTAATATTTCTCGAAAACGTCCCAAGAATCAAAAGACTTTACGCGACCAAGGTGTTTCCTATAAATCCCCGTGGCGAATGCAGAAAATACTGACTTCGTATGGCGTAGGGGAGAGTCACGGACATGCAACGGCAATCGGCGTGCTCCCAGACGATGTCCTGCTTGAAATATTTGACCTTTGCCAAATTGAGTCGCCATTTCAATGTCGCCCTGTATGGCGATGGCACTTTCTGGTGCATGTATGTCGAAGATGGCGACAAATCGTATTCGAATCACCACGCCGTCTCAATCTCAAGATTCTTTGCACACATGGAACTCCTGCCAAGAAGAATCTCGACATCTGGCCATCTTTTCCTATCGTTATTCACTATGGCCATTTCGCCAGGGGCATTTCGCCTAATGATGAAGGCAATATCATTACTGTGCTCAAACGCCACGATCGTGTTTGTTCTGTCACGCTTATTGGCGTAACGGGCTCGCAGTTGGGAAATATGGCCACAGTGATGCAGGAGCCGTTTCCGGTGCTGACGCGTCTATATATTTCAGTGGCCCGTTCGGACCTTGGAAATGCCACAGTTCTTCCCGCCAAATTCTTGGGAGGATCTGCACCATGTCTACAGAACTTCACCTTAACAGACATTCCCTATCCAGCATTGCCGACCCTGCTATTGTCTGCCAGTGACCTCGTCTCCCTCTCTCTTCGCGATATACCGCCGACTGGTTACATTTCGCCCAAGGAGGTGGCTGTGAGCTTGGCCGCATTGCCCAGGCTCGAACGCTTTGTCATGGAATCCCAATGGCGGCGCTCAGGCTATCAAATACACTCGCCCCCCCTTGTCCTCCCTTCTCTTACCTATTTCCGATTCAGCGGTGCTAACGAGTATCTGGAAGACCTCGTCACTCAGATTGAAGCCCCTCAACTGTACGAGATCTGCATATATCACTCAAATCTGCTCGTTCCTCAACTCCACATGTTCACTTATCGCTCAGTCGGCCTCAAGTTGACCTTATTCAGCCATGCGCGCGTTATCTTTCGTTATGACAATGTCACCTTCGAGATCCGAATGAAATCTCACCTTCATACAAGCGCTTCAAGTTCCGATCGGCCCTTTGTTTACACCATCGAATGCGAAGGGCAGCTGTCGCACTTTACCCGTGTGGTCAGCCATTTCCTTGCGAAAATCTCCGCTTTCGTCCATGTCCACCTTGTCCATGTCCACCTCGAGACCATTGAACATCGATCATTGCCTGTTGACTGGCTGGACTTCCTCCTCGCAATCTCCACAGTACAGACGCTGTATGTAGAAGGGTTGCTCACCAGCCCCATTGCACTTACACTCCAAGGAATCACGGAGTGGATGGCCCCCATAGTGTTGCCATCCCTTCACCTGATTTGCTTTGGTTACTACTATTCCTTATCCAAGCCGGGGCCATCCATCGAGAAGTTCGTGAGTGCACGCAAGCTCTGTGGTCGCCCTGTAACCGTCCTCGGGTATCTGGAGTTTAAGAAAAGAGTCGAGTCCTACGTCTATAAGAGCATGTCCCATACCAGTTGCGTACTCAATGGACTGGTGTTTTACAATTCTATGGTTCTGATCACTCCTCTAACACATTTACAGTCGAAGACGCCACTCACGCAGACGAATACATCTAAATTACTTGAGACTACACTGGTCACGATAGGCGTCTACGTGGATTTGACAACGGACTTGTTGTGATGGACTAAGAATCGTACGCAAGGAGCTTGGTTGTCGATGACAGTTCGGCGCATTACTAGGATATTTTTGGGCAATAAAGTGGCTCATCGTCGAAATGGAGACATCGTGCAGGTAGAGCATGTTCTTGCCTCGTTTCATCGCTACGATAGCACCGCCACCACTTGCTGTTTGAAACCATTGAAATTTGTTGCAGGATCGGTCTCTCGACTCTCTTGAGTGGATGCTTTTCGAATACGATATCGTTGGGCGAGAACAACGAGCCATTGCACGACAAAGTTCGAATCGGGGGATTTGAACACGGTCAGGACAAAACCATTTAGCGGCGGTTTTAGCTCACATCTGGTGTCATCGACTTTCTGAAATGTATTATACGAGTTGTAGTCAAAGAGTATAAAGGCAACCCTCACATAATAGTTTAGGACACGAGCTTCAAAACTGGACCAGAAGTTGGGCCCTTTCCCTCGCTCTTCCCGTCCGCAGTCGTCTCTGCGGTCGTGTCCTCTGTTGCCGAACACAACACTATCTGACCGACGACCATAGCCTGTGCGTGAACCTTGCGACTCACCTCCAAGTCGGCTTGCGGAACTGTCCCGCAAGCAGCTGCAGGAATACCTCGTCACAGCGCTTGCGGGGGCGGGTCGACAACGAACGTGCCGTGCCGAAGATATGAGCGGCGTCACTAGTGTGGAAGGAGACCTTGTGTGCGAGTCCGCTGAGCTCCCAGCTGTGCGGGTTGGCAGATAGCTCGATGGTGGAGACCTCGGCGAAGTGCGAAGCGAAGGTGTGCGCGAAAATCCTGGAGCTGCAGAAGGCATCTACGACGAGATGGAGTTATCGGTGGTGGCTGGGTGTTCGCTAACGCGAGAGTGGGTGGGAAATGTCGCTGCAAGCGTATGAGGTGAGCTTTCTCAGGCTCCTCCCAATCGGGCGCCTAGTATGTCAAGCCTCCCAACATCGAGCCAGGTTTTCGGAATGGTTGCTGAAGCTAAAGGAGTCAAGGACTGCCCACCGTTACCGTTGTGAAGTGCGCCTTCTCGGCTTTTATTGCCCTACTTTTCCAGTTATTGACTCTGTTTCTTGGCCCTAGCCCAATGGTGAAAGACAGACCACCTATGCACAATCACCCACTTGTGCACAATCTACGTTTTATGATTCTGAGCACAGGTACATAGATTGGCTTGGAGGCTGCGACGAAGACGCTCCTCTATGCAGGCAAGTGTTCTATCGTCCATCCGTCCCACCCAGTCTCCCTCATATATCATCCAGGAATTACGTACGATTCCGTCGAGTCGCGTTCGTCGTTACGTCTTCGGCGAATCCACGACGGACCAGGCAGCGCTCTACCACCTCGGCCTGGCGGGCATCCAGATCATGAGCGCGAACAACAACTGTTCGACGGGGAGCACCGCGCTCGTCCGCGCAGGCGATGTGTGCTGTGCGCTGTGCGCTCGCTCTTGGATTTGAACGCATGGCGCCAGGCGCACTTGGCACCAAGCCTGCGTTCCCAGACCGCCCCAGCCCGATACGCCCGCTTCTCGTAGCTGCGGAGCACGCCTCGCCCGACTCGAAGAGCGGACCGCCGATGCCTCGTGTCTTTGGAGCCGCAGCCACGGAGTATTTCAGGAAGTATGGCGGTGGGGTTGAGCATCTGGCGAAGATAGGTGGGTTTTTAAGTGTTGTTTTTGTTTTGGGGCGCGTGTATGATGCGTGGGCTTTAGCATCGAAGAACCATAAGCATTCGGTCAACAACCCGTATTCGCAGTTCCGGGCGGGCTACGACGAGGCGGCGGTCCTTGCCTCCCCGCAGATCTCGAATGAGCTCACCAAGTACATGTGCAGCCCGACCTCCGTTGCGTATAATTTCATTCCGGCGCCCCATCTTCTGATTATTAGCTTTCAGGACGGAGCTGCGTGCTGCATTCTCGCCAACGAGGCATTCGTGCACGATAACAAGCTCGAGAATCAGGCACATCGCAACGGGGATCGCGACAGACTACCCCGACGCGTTTGCTGGACGCAGCGCGATCGAAACCGTTGGTTACAGCATGACCCAACGTCTCGCGGACAAGATTTTCACTCAGGCAGGCGCGAGTCGGGATGACGTCGGAGTTGTCGAGTTGCACGATTGTTTTGCTGCTAACGAGGCAAGTCACATTGGTTTGGATCACACGTAGATATCGAGCTAATTTCTCATTGCTTATGCCACAGCTTGTAACGGCACTTGGACTGTGCGCCTTCGACGATGCGCGTCGCTTCGTCGAGCGTGGGGACAATACCGTACGTAGCTTCCTTCTCCCCATCTGTTGGTTGACGAAACTTTGGTCAATAGTACGGAGGGAAGTATGTGATTAACCCGAGCGGTGGGCTCGAGGCCAAAGGCCATCCTCTTGGTGCTACGGGCCTGGCGATGCACTTCTCGATCACAAGTACGCACCATCGCCCACCTCCTTCATACCGTTCACTGACATCTCACTTTGTCAGTGCAACTGCGGAATTGTAAGGTTTTTAGTTGTGGCTTGTCTGAGATCCGTGCTGAAGTATAGCAGGGTCCGGACCTATGCAAGCTCCAGGACTCTTTGACATTCCCGACGCACGGGGGAAGTACGGCCTTGTTCATAACATCGGTCTTGGTGGCGCGGTCGTCATAAGCCTCCTTCGTCGCCCAGAATTTTACCGCGCTGACGGCCCAGACGGACGTAACAGGTAAATCTCGCCCGTGTTCTGACAGACGTCGTCTGATGCCTTTTCAGATTGGGATATAATCACGCTCATGAGCTACGCACGATCACGCGTGCAGACGTGGACAAGGTCAAGTCCAGGTCGTACTCGGAAGGGCTATTGCGCCTCGCAAAGTTGTGAGGGCGGTCCCATTGATTTTCTGAAACGTGTTAATGCTGCGAGTGCTTAATGCACCGTGTCGTACGATGTATGAGCTTCTGTGCGTACTAGTCTGCTTTGCTATGTATGTATGCGATCGATGTAACAGTGCGCACATCTTCTGGCCTGATGTTGAGGGGCTTGTCTGCGCTATTTCAACACTCCAGCACTTGATCTACAGTCGATTGTTTTCTGACCTCGTTTTGGAATTGGCTGGCTAGCTCATCGTGGTGCTCTTCGCTTAAGTAGACTGTTTTGACTGGGTCAAAGTGGGTGAGGGCCACCCTTCGCACATCTGGGCAGGAGGGCCACGGGTAGCATCCGAGGGCAAGGTGATGCCGAGGAGGTGGGAAGATTCAGTATGAGCACCACGAACTTGAACTGAACCAGGAGACTAGAAACATAGCGCAGAAGCCCCGGAACTACGCCTACGACCACGCTCTCACCCGTCCGCCCGATGATGGCAACAACCATCCGTTCTGGTGTGCAACGTGCAGCCGTAGACTGAGTCTACGTAAGACGACAGGGGCAGAAAACCCTGGATAAACATATTCACGAGTTGTACCACCCCTACAGCCATTCGGGCAGCGGTTGACCACGCGTTTATAATATAAGTACATATGTAGCCCGGTTCCGCACCAACAACCCACCTGAAAACACTCGTTGCCCGTGCGGAGCCGCCTTACGCTCCCCCCCACACATCACGCACCAGTGCTACCGCTTCAGCTGGGAGCAGATAGCATTGGGCATCAATTATTACTGTCGGTGGTCCTATTTCGCAAGATTTTTGGCCCGACGAAGAAAAACGCGAGCAGGATTCTGGGGTTTATACAGGAGAGCCGAGGCGGCCCGAGAGCCGAGAGCCGAGATACTGTAAGACCTGGCCCTCTCACATTGATGGACCCACCTTCAATTCGTACAACTCCACTTACTGTAGCCACTGGCTTACATCCTGGGATATAAATTGTTGAACTGTGCCATACTATACTTGCCTTTGTTTGTTGGCCCCACATGCTCAACGCGCTCACATTCACAAAATGGGAAGAATATCACAGCGTCATTCAAATTACGGCTCTAGTGTGGCGGTGTTATGGAAACGTCCCCTGGATTTCAGCATGAGACGCTGTACTCGGAGGGAAACACATCTACGCCCAGTGCGTTGGTAGATCCTTCGCGAAGCCCACAACGCTTGGTTTATTACTCGCGCTATTCATCGGCACTCAGAGGTTTGTCCAAGGCCTTCGTTTGCCAAATTGACCTAATCCTCGCGGCTAGTCTTCAATCAGCCTATATCCAGTCTTTCCACCAAGTTTTGGTGAACCGCTCGTATCGATCGGCCTCACCAGGTGTGTCCAACGCCTACCAATTGCTAAGAACCCACTACTAATCTTCAACTAGCGATCGTCCCCCCTACCAACTGACTGATCCATCCTCTGGTGCCACGTTACATATCCGCAAGATTTCTCGAAAACGCCCCAAGAAATCAAAGACTTTACGCGGCCGAGGTGTTTCCATTAACATCCCCGTGGCGAATGCAGCAAGTACCGACCTCGTATGGCATAGGGGAGAGTCACGGACATGCAATAGCAATCGGCGTGCTCCCAGACGATGTTCTGTTTGAAATATTTGACCTTTGCCAAACGAATGAGTCACCCTTTCAAGTTTGCCCTGTATGGCCATGGCACTCTCTGGTGCATGTATGTCGAAGATGGCGACAAATCATATTCGAGTCACCACGCCGTCTCAATCTCCAGATTCTCTGCAAACATGGAACTCCTGCCAGGAAGAATCTCGACATCTGGCCATCCTTTCCTATCGCTATTCATTATCGCGATTTCGGCAGGAGCATTACGCCTAATGACGAAGACAATATCATTGCTGTACTCAAACACCGCGATCGTGTTTGTTCTGTCACGCTTATTAACATAACGGGCTCGCAGTTGAGAAAGATTGCCACAGTGATGCAGGAGCCATTTCCAGTGCTGACAAATCTCGACATCAGCTCGGACAATGGAGATGCGCCTGTCCTTCCCGCCAAATTCTTGGGAGGATCTGCGCCATGTTTACAGGACTTCTCCTTATCCGGCATTCCCTATCCAGCATTGCCGACGCTACTTTTGTCTGCCAGTGACCTCGTCTCCCTCGTTCTTCACGATATACCGCCGACTGGTTACATTTCACCCAAGGAAATGGTTGTGAGTTTGGCCGCACTTCCCAGGCTCAGTTGCTTTACCATGAAATTCCAATTGCGACAATCAGGCCATCGAATACACCCGCCTCCCGTAGCGCGGACAGTCCTTCCTTCTCTTAAATTTTTCGATTCAGCGGTGCTAGCGAGTATTTGGAAGACCTCGTCGCCCAGATTGATGCCCCTCAACTGCACGACATCGTCATAGATCTCTCAAATCTTTTCCTTCCTCAAATCCACAAGTTCATTGATCGCTCAGTCGGCCTCAAGTTGACCCAATTTAGACATGCGCGTGTTATCTTTCTTTATGGCAATATCATCTTCGAAATCCGAACGAAATCTCCTCTTCACACAAGCTCCGATCGGCCCTTTACTACCACCATGCATTGCAAAGGGCAGGTGTCTCACTATGTCCGTGTGGTCAGCCATTTTTTTGCGACGATCTCTATTGTCCATCTCCACCTCGTCCATCTCCACCTCGAGACCGGTACTCATTCATGGCCTGTTGACTGGCCTCACGTCCTCCACGCAATCTCCGCAGTGCAGACGCTGTTTGTAAATGGGGAGCTCACAGGCCACTTTGCACTTACGCTCCAAGGAATCACGGGGGGGATGGTCCCCAGAGTGTTGCCATCCCTTCACTTGATTTGCTTAGATTACTTCTGGTCCACATCCAAGCCGGGACCATCCATCGAGAAGTTCCTCAATGCACGCAAGCTCTGTGGTCGCCCTGTAACCGTCCTCGGATATCTGGAGTTCAGGGAAAGACTCGAGTCCTACGACTGAATAAGAGCATGTCCCATACCAGTTGCGTACTCAATAGACTGATGTTTTACAATTCAATGGTTCTGATCATTCCTCTGACACATTTACAGTCGAAGGTGACCACGCACGCAGACGAATACACTTAAATGACTTGAGACTGCACTGGTCACGATACGGCGACTGTATGAATTTGACAACGGACTTGTTGTGATAGACTAAGAATCCTACGCAAGGAGCTTGGCTGTCGATGACAGTTCGGCGCATTACTAGGATATTTGGGCAATAAAGTGGCTCATCGTCGAAATGGAGGCATCGTGCAGGTAGAGCATGTTCTTGCCTCGTTCCATCGCTATGGTAGCACCGCCACCAGTTGCTGTTTGAAACCATTGAAATCTGTTGGAGGACCGGTCTCTTGAGTGGATGCTTTTCGAATACAATATCGTGTGGTGAGAACTACGAGCCATTGCACGACGAAATTCGAATCGTGGGAATTGAACGCGGTCAGGACAAAACCAGTCAGCGGTAGCCATAGCTCACAGCGCTCACATCTGGTGTCATCGACTTTCTAAAATGTATCATACGAGTTGTGACTTAGCCAAAGAGTACAAAGGCAACCCTCACATAAACATAACCCTCAAAACTGGACCAGAAGTTGGGCCCTTTCCCTCGCTCTCCCCGTCCGCAGCCGTCTCTGCGGTCGCGTCCTCTCTTTCCGATCACGACACTATTTATCTGACCGACGTCCCTAGCCAGTGCGCGAACGTTGCAACTCACCTCCGCATCTGCGTGCGGAACCGTCCCGCAAGCAGCTGCAGCAGGAACACCTCGTCACAGCACTTGCGGAGGCGGGTCGACGACGAGCGTGCCGTGCCGAAGATATGAACGGTATCACTAGTGTGGAAGGAGACCTTGTGCGCGAGTCCGTTGAGCTCCCAGCTGTGTGGGTTGGCAGATAGCTCGACGGTGGAGACCTCGGCGAAGTGCGAAACGAAGGTACGCGCGAAAATCCCGGAGCTGCAGTAGGCGTCTGCGGTGAGATGGAGTTGTCGGTGGTGACAGGGACGTACAGTAAGTTACGAGGTAAGGTTTCTCCTCCCAATTGGGCACCTAGGATATCCGATTATATAAGCCTCACTGCGTCATCGAGCCTGGTTCTCGGAATGGTTACTGAAGTTGAAGGAGTCAAGCTAGTCAAGGTCTGCCCACATTGTCGTTGTGATGTACACCTTCTCGGCTTTACTGTAACTGCCCTACTTTTCCCGTTATTGACTCTGTTTCTTGGCCCTAGCCCAATGGTGAAAGACAGACCAACGATGCACAATCATCCACCTGTGCACAATCTGCGTTTTACAATTCTGAGATAGATGGGCCCGGAGGCTGCGACAAAGACGCTCCTAGATGCAGGCAAGTGTTCTATCGTCCACCCATCCCACCCAGTCTCTCTCACATATGATCCAGGAATTACGTACGATTCCGTCGAGCCACGTTCGTTGGCTACGTCTTCGGCGAATCCACGACGGGCCAGGCAGCGCTCTACCACCTCGGCCTGGCGGGCATCCAGGTCATGAGCGCGAACAATAACTGTTCGACGGGGAGCGCTGCGCTCGTGCACGCTGCGACGCTCGTTCGCGCAGGCGATGTCGCTGTGAGCTCGCTCTTGGTTTCGAGCGCATGGCGCACGGCGCGCTCGGCACCAATCCCGTGTTCCCCGACCGCCTCAGCCCGATGTGCCCGCTTCTCGTAGCTGCAGAGCACGCCTCGCCCGACTCGAAGCGCGGACCGCCGATGCCGCGCGTGTTCGGAGCCGCGGCCACGGAGTATTTCAGGAAGTATGAGGCGGGGTTGAGCATCTGGTGAAGAAAAGTGAGTCTTTGTGTTTGGTCATTTTTGGGCCCGTGTGTGATGCGTGCGCTCAGCGGCGAAGAACCATAAGCACTCGGTCAACAACCCTTATTCGCATTTCTGGACGGGGTACGATGAGGCGGCAGTCCTTGCCTTCCCGCAGATCTCGAATGAGCTCACCAAGTACGTGTGCAGCCCGACCTCTGTTGCGTATAATTTTATCACTGTGCTTCATATTATGCTGACTCTTCCTTGATGCACAGGACGGGGCTGCGTGCTGTATCCTTCAAAACGAAGAATTCGTGCACGATAACAAGCTCGATAATCAGGCCATCGAGGTCGTCGCAACGGGGCTCGCTACCGACTATCCCGACGCGTTTGCTGGACGCAGTGCGATCGAAACCGTTGGTTACCAGATGGCTCAACGTCTCGTAGACATGACTCTCGCTCAAGCAGGCGCGAGCCGAGACGATGTCGGAGTTGTTGAGCTGCATGATTGTTTTGCTGCTAACGAGGCAAGTCATATTGGTTTGGATCGCATAAATATGGCACTAATTCTCTTTGCTTATGCCACAGCCTGTGACTTACCCGTCACTGGTTTTGTGCGCCTTCGACGACGCGCATCGCTTCGTCGAGCGTGGGGACAACGCCGTATGTAGCCTCCTCTCCCCATCTGTTGGTTGACGAAACTTTGGTCAATACTACGAAGGAAAGTACGTGGTTAACCCGAGCGGTGGGCTCGAAGCCAAGGGCCATCCTCTTGGTGCAACGGGCCTGGAAACGCACTTCTCGATCACAAGTACGCCCCATCCCCCAACTCCCCAGATCGTCTACTGACATCTCACTTTGTCAGTGCGACAACGGAATTGTAAGCTTTAAATTGTGGTCTGTCTTGATATCCGTGCTGAAGTACAGCAGGGCCCGGGCCTATGCAAGCTCCAGGGCTATTTGACATCCCCGACACAAGAGGGAAGTACGGCCTCGTTCATAACATCGGTCTCGGTGGCGCCGTCGTCATCAGCCTCCTCCGTCTCCCAGAATTTTACCAAGCTTACGGCTGAGATGGACGTGACACGTAATTGTCCGTTTCTGAGACAGACGTCGTCTGACACTTTTTCAGATTGGGATGTAATCACGCACATGTGCTTCGGCCGATCACGCGTGCAGATGTTGATAAGGTCAGGTCCAGGTCGTACTCGGAATTGCTATTGCGCCTCGCCAAGTTGTGAGGGCGGTCCCATCGATTTTCTGAAACGTGCTTCTATGTTAATGCTACGTGTGCTTAATGCACCGTGCCGTACGATGTATGAGCTTCTGTGCGTAGCCTGCTATGCTGTGTGGGTATGCGATTTATGTAACAGCGCGCACGTAATCTTCCCTGATGTTGCGGGACTCGTTTACGTTATTTCAACAGTCCAGCATTTGATATCGACACTCGGTTTTCGGATCTTATTTTTTGAATTGGCTGGCTAGGTATCTCGTCGTGGTGCTTTTGCTTGAGGAGACCGGTTCAGAGTGGGTGAGTGCCACGGATAGAATCTGAGGACAGGGCGACGCCGACTCGGAGGAGGTGAGTAAATCGAACTGAACAATGGCTTGCCTGTGCTACTAGTATTATCTTGCCTTTGTTTGCCTCTGTGAGTTGGACCCACAGGCGCAACACGCCCACATTCACAAGCTGGGAAGAATAACCCAACCTCGTTCAAATTACAGTTCCAGTGTGGCGGTTTTATGATGGACACGTCCCCTGAATTCCAGCATGACGTAATGTTGCTCGGATGGAAACACGCCTACGCCCAGTGCACTACATTCCACGGCGTTGAACAGGTACTAATATGAGAGATAGGGTAGATCCTTCGCGAAGCCCACAACGCTTGGCTCTTCACTGGCGCTATCCATGGACACTCAGAGGTTTGTCCAAGGTCTTCGTTTGCCAATTCGACCTAATCATCGCGGCTAGCCATTATCTAGTCTTCCCACCAAGTTTTGGTGAACCGCTCCTATCGATCAGCCTTACCAGGTGCGTCCAACGCCTACCAATTACTAGTACCCTCTACTAATATTCAACTAGCGATCGTTCCTTCTGCATACCGAGTGATCCACCGTCTCGTGACAGGTTACATGTCAGGACGATTGACCAAGACCGTCGCAATAAACGAAAGACTTTACGTGGTCAAGGTGTGTCCTTCAGCATTCTTACATCAGTGGCCTCAGCAAGTACTAACTTCGTATGGCACAGGGGAGAGTCACAAACATGCAACAGCAATCGGCGTGCTCCCCGACAATGTCCTGCTTGAAATATTTGATTTCTGCCAAATGAATCCGGGGGTCATTTTCCTTGTATGGAAATGGCACGTACTGGTGCATGTGTGTCGAAGATGGCGACAAATCATATTCGAGTCACCACGCCGTCTCAATCTCCAGATTCTCTGTACACATGGAACTCCTGCCAAGAAGAATCTTGGCATCTGGCCAGCCTTTCCTATCGTTGTTCATTATCGCAATTTCCGTGGGGGCATTACACCTGAAGATGAAGGCAACATCATTTCTGTATTCGAACACCGCGATCGTGTCTGTTTTGTCATGCTTGACAACGTAACTGGCTCGCAGTTGGGAGAGATGGCCACAGTGATGCGGGAGCCTTTTCCGGTGCTGCGATCTCTGACCATTTCCTTGGACCCTCACGATTTGGACTATGGAAATGCCCCAGTCATTCCCGCCAAATTCTTGGGAGGATCTGCGCCATGTTTACAGGACTTCTCCTTATCCGGTATTCCCTATCCAGCATTGCCGACGCTTCTTTTGTCTGCCAGTGACCTCGTCTCCCTCGTGCTGCACGATATACCGCCGACTGGTTACATTTCACCCAAGGAAATGGTTGTCGGTTTGGCCGCATTGCCCAGGCTCAAATACCTTACCATTGAATTCCAACTGGCGACGCCCCACCCAGTTCGAATACACCCGCCTCCCGTAACACAGACTGTCCTTCCTTCTCTTACCTCTTTCAGATACAGGGGTGCTAGCGAGTATTTGGAAGACCTCGTCGCACGCTGGCAGATTGATACCCCTCAAATGGACCTGATCTCCATAGATTACTTCAATCAGCTCGTTGACTACCGAATTCCTCAACTCACCGAGTTCATCGATCGTTCATTCGGCCCCAAGTTGACCCTATTTAGGCATGCGCGTGTTTCCTTTAACTATCAAGTCACCGTCGAAATCCGAAAGGAACCCCAAGTTCAAATGGTACCGGTACCTTCGAGCTCCGATGAGTGCATGAATACCACCATCAGATGCGACGGCATTGACTGGCAGGTGTCGCACTTAGCCCAGGTGGTCAGCCAATTTTTTACGACAATCTCCACTGTCGTCCATCTCCGTCTTGAGATCTACTCCATCCAATGTCGATTATCGGGTATTGAAGATATTGACTGGCTGCACCTCCTCCACTCAATCTCCGGGGTACAGACGCTGTTTGTAGACGGGGCGCTCGCAAGACACATTGCATTTACACTGCAAGGAATCACGGGGGAGATGGTCTCCGAAGTGTTGCCATCCCTTCACCTGATTTGCTTAGGTTACTACTATCCCTTATCCAAACCGGCACCACCCATCGACAAGTTCATCAATGCACGTAGGCTCTGTGGTCGCCCTGTAACCGTCGTCGAATATTCGGAGTTTATGGAAAGACTCAAGTCCTACCTCAAGAAATAAGAGAATGTCTCATATCAGTTACGTACTCTATGGACTGCTATTTTACAATTCAATTGTTCTAATCATTCCTCTGACACATGTACAGTCGAAGACGACCATGTACACAGACGAATCCATGCGTGGGAAAGTTCAACAATGACTGTGATGACGGCCCTATATGTCTTTCTGCGTCGGTGTGTGCTCCCTTGCCTGTATCTGCCTACTCGCATGTCTCCCCAGTTTTTACCTCGCATATGACAATCCTTTTGTTTCGCTTTCTTGCTTTGGCGAGCGTGGGGAGGTTGGTGACAACCATTTGTCATATGCGTCTGCTTCTCCCGTGTTTCCAAACTGTGCCAAACGTATTTCACACCCCTATTTCAGTCCCTCTACGTCTTCTGCCGTGCGGTTTTCTCCCTCTTCGTCTTTTACACACGCTCACAGATGCGGCACTGTTTATTTCCCTTTCTTGCTTTTGCCAGGGTGGGGGTTCACGCGTGGCTCTTGCTTGTGTTGCAGAGAACGACCGTTCGTCAGTACAGCTTTATTTTTCTTTTCTATGCATCATCGATGTTCCTCTAACGGGCGTCGCTCTGACCCTTTGTGGCAAGTACACGGAGATCACCCCCCTGTAAAACTTTGCGAATTGGACAAAAGGAAATGGTCATCCTTCATTTCATTCCTTATCTGAGTCTTACTGTTGCATCTCCCCCCATGGACGAAGCCGAAGGTGACACGTATGAACTTCACAGTCAAATACACTTGCTTATTTCTCTCTTTCGTAAATGTATTACAGTGCCAACCATGTACGTGCAAACGCCTCTACAAATCGAATAATGTCACGTTGTATCATATTCACTCACACAAACAGGGCCCCTCAGGCCCTATCGCAAACGCTAGTACATCTAAGTTACTTGAGACTACACTTGTCACGATAACGCACGTCCGTACGGATTTGACTACAGACTTGTGATAGACTAAGAATCCTACGCGAGGAGCTAGGTTGTCAATGACAGTATGGCGCAATACTTTAGGCCTTCGTTGATCGAAATGGAGGCGTCATGCCCGCAGAGCATGTTATTGTCTCGTTCTATCGTTATGATACACCACCGCCACTTTCTGTTTGCAACCAATGAAGTTTGCTGCAGGATCAGTCTCTCGAGTATGCTTTTCGAATAAGATATTGTAGTGTAACAATTGGCGACTATTACAACGACAAAATCCCAATCGGAGGAATTAAACGCGGTCAGGACAAACCATTCAGGGACGGTGTTGGCCCACATCTGATGTCAAAGACTTCTTGAAATGTATTATATGAGCTGTAGTATAAGAGAACGAAGGCAACTCTCACACAATATTTCAGGGCGCGAATCTCAAGGCCTCAGGCCTCAAGGCGAAAGAGAGATCGAACCCTTACCTTCTCATTTCCGTCTGCAGCTGTACCTGCCGCCCCGTCCCCTTCTGCCCATTACACTACCTACCCGACGTCCCTATCTGGCACGTGTACGTTGTAACTTAGACGACGGCCTGCGTGCGGAATGCGAGCATTTACCGCACAAATACCTTTGACACAGCCCATGTGGGGGCGGGTCGACGACAAGCGTGATGCGCCGAAAATCTGAGTGGCATCATTGGGGTGGAAGAAGACATTGTGCGCGAGTCCGTTGAGCCCCGAGTTGTGCGTGGTGAACAAAGTTCGAGTTGGCGGATAGTTCGAAGCTGGAGACCTCAGTGAAGTGCGAAGGGAAGGTGAGCATAAAAATCCTAGAGCTGTAGTAGGCATCTACGAGGTGATGCTGGCGATGGCGGCAGGGTGTTCTATTAATTCACGAACATGGGAGTGGGTGGGAAATGTCGCCGCTAACGTACCGTGACGACGTGAGCTTCACTGAAAATTTGATCTCTTCATGGAGCCCGATTATGTAAGTTTCACAACGTCGAGTTCTTGTCTGAAGAATGGCCATGGTAACAGAAAGACTGCCCACTTTATCGTTGTGAAGTATGCCTTCTCGGCTTCAACGGCCCTACTTTTCGCGTCGTTGACTCTGTTTCTTGGCCTTAGCTCAATGGTGAACGAGAGACCAACGATAACACAACCATCCGCTTGTGTCCAATCTACGGTTTAAGATTCTGAGCACAGGTGCGTAGATTGGCTGGGAGGCGGCGACGAAGGCGCTCTTCGATGGAGGTAAGTTTTCTATAGTCCAATCCGTCTCAGTCCCCTCACATATGATCCAGGTAACACGTACGATTCGATCAAGGCTGCAGTCGTCGGCTACGTCGTCGGCGAATCCACGACGGGCCGGGCAGCGCTCTACCAGCTCTGCCTATGGGCATCCCGATCACGAACGTGAACAACAACTGCTCGACGGGGTGCGTTGCGCTCGTACATGCCACGACGCCTCGTCTGCGCCGGCGAGGTACGCTGGTGCGCTCGCTCTCAACTTCGAGCGTCTTGCGCCTAGCGCGCTCGGCACCAAGTGCGCGTTTCCCGACTGCCCCAGCCCGTTACACCCGCTTCTCGTAGCTGCGGAGCACACCTCGCCCGACTCGAAGTGTGGTCCGCTGATGCCCTCGTGTTTGGAGCTGTGGCCGCGGAGTATTTCAGGAAGTATGGCGGTGGGGTGGAACATCTGGCGAAGAGAGGTGAGGTTTTGTGTTTGGTTTATTCTGGTGGCGCGTGTGTGATGCGTGGGCTTAGTGGCAAAGAACGATAAGCATTCGGTTAACAACCCATATTCGCAGTTCCAGGCGGGGTACGACGAGGCGGCGGTCCTTGCCTCCCCACAGATCTTGAATGAGCTCCCAAGTACATGTGCAACCCGACCTCCGTTGCGTATGATTTTACCCCTGTGCCTCTTGTTATGCTGACTCTTCCTTGATGCACAGACGGAGCTGCGCGCGGTATACTCGCAACGAGGCTTTCGTGCACGACAACAAGCTTAAGAATCAGGCCATTGAGCTCGTCGCAACGGGGATCGCGACAGACTACCTCGACGCTTTCGCGGGACGCAGCGCAATTGAAGCTGTCGGTTACAGGATGACGCAACGTCTGGCAGACAAGATTTCGCTCAGGCAGGCGCGAGCCGGGATGACGTCGGAGTTGTCGAGCTGAACGATTATTTTGCTGCTAACGAGGCAAGTCACATCGGTTTGGCTCGCACATGGATATGGTGCTAACTCAACTTTTTTTTGCGCAGCTCGTAACTTACTCGGCACTTGGACTGTGCGCCTCGACGATGCGCGTCGCTTCGTCGAGCGTGGGGAAAATACCGTACGTAGCCTCCTCTCCCCATCTTTTGGTTGAGGAAACTTTGGTCAATAGTCCGGAGGGAAGTACGTGGTCAACCCGAGTGGTGGACCGGAGGCCAAGTGTCATCCTCTGGGTGCTACGGGCAATGCACTTCTCGATCACAAGTACGCCCCATCCCCCAACTCCCCAGACCGTCTACTGACATCTCACTTTGTCAGTGCGACTACGAAACTGTAAGTTTTAAGTTGTGGCCCGTCTTGATATCCATGCTGAAGTACAGCAGGGCCCGGGCCTATGCAAGCTCCAGGGCTACTTGACATCCCCGACGCAAGAGGGAAGTACGGCCTTGTTCATAACATCGGTCTCGGTGGCGCAGTCGTCATCAACCTCCTCCGTCTCCCAGAATTTTACCACGATGACGGCTTAGATGGACGTGAC